>JAAGNO010010400.1:0-10202 GCA_033439905.1 Ceryle rudis
AAAAATATAAAAATAATTTTTAAAAAATCAAATAATATGAGAAATTAATTTCTCTGAAAAATAAAGCACATTTTACAGAAGAGAAACATGAAGTACTTATCAAAACAATGTTCTTGAAATATGAATACTAAAGTAATTCTAAAATGACCCATGAACTGATTCCTAGAACCACTCTTCTGTTATGTACAACACCTAAAATGATGCCCATGATCCATCCCAGAGAATCCTGTCTCTTATTGGGTACAATAACCTATCAGCTCAGCTCTCACTGATAGGCTTCTTGTTTGCTTGTACAGTTATAGATGTGTGCAACTGGAAAAGGAACGCTTAAAATCTTTTTTTCTGTAGCTATTTAGTGACAAAGACATCCTTAAATTTCATGCTACACACACAGACTGTAAATGTGGCTGCAACTGACTAACTTGCTATGTATAACACTGGAAATACTCAATGCAAGAGTGTAACTCTCCTGCATGTGATGCCTCCCCATTTGCTGAAGTAAACAGCCCCACTGACATAGCGCAAATGAGGCATCAAGTTCAACTCTATTGACGTCATTTGTTTACTCCTTTCTTAAACAACTGGGCACCACTATCTGTCCTTTTAAGACACCAAGACTCTTTTCACAGCTTTTAGCATTTCCAAAATAAACTTCCAAGCCCCTTACTGTGATATCTTAGGCATAGCTTCTCTCCTCTCACTTGATAATCATGTCGAATTTTTAGACAGACACATACACATTGTGGCCTCCTGACAACAGCCTAAACACAACAATGTTCCAAATCAATTACTTTTTATCTGTTCTTCTGATAAAGGTCTTGAAAACAATTTCGTATAAATTTGGTCCTGCTTCTTTTCATCTACAGTGCCATTGCTGAGGGAACGCCAACAGCCTCCAGCTTGGCACGAGGCTCTTACTGTAAGGCTTGGACAGCCACAGTCCCACTAGCTTTAGGTTTACAGTTCCTGCTGACATCTAGCCGCGCGTAGGACACTCCAAATTGCAATGCTGGATTAATAATCCTCCATAAACTAGAAGTAGTCAGTTACAGATGCAAACAAGCAGCAGTCCTGATAACTGAAGGAAAAATTTGAGACAAATGAGTAAATTATCCAGTCTATAATCATAACGTTCCTCATGTGCCCCCTTACTTATATCTTGCCCCTGGGCTTTCTCTGGAGCATCATTAAGTGCTGCAGGCTCACCTGAACAGTATTATCTATCCTTCTTCCAGGATAACTACTACTTATACCTGCTTCCTTTTACATCTACTTCCAGACCCTATCAGGATCAAAAAAACTGGTTTGGGTTAACTCAAAACCGCTAGGTTTGTTTGATTGATTTTTTTTTTTCCTCACAAAAATGAAAGAGATTCTGATGATGGTCAAGCAAACAGTAACTTACCATGAAAAATGAAACAATATTTTAATCTCAAGTTGCTAACATTTTCCAGGTCTATGAACATGAAGCATTTTGCTCCTGAGCTCTGGTAATAAAAGCCAATGGCTAGACTAATGATTTTTCTTGTATAACAAGGAAATCAGATATACAGTTAGGGAACTCTCTAGATTCAGACGAGGCTTCAATCTAAACACTGTAGCATCCAGTAAGCTATGAAGTCATTCTCACTCTCTGTGTCAATAATACCTGAAGTCCATGAAAGGTGGAGGAAATGGGAAAGTCTAAAGCACAACCTTCAACACACTGAAAAAAGAACTATAGCAGGAGTTGAAAAACATTGCCTTAGTCAGGCACATACCTACTCATTAAACTTCTGGAGAACAGGAAAATGCTGATAATGTTTTGCAAGTGCTGAAATTGCTCTTGCAGGTCATAGCAAAACAATGACATTTTCCTGAAAGCATCTCCACTGGTGAAAAGTGTTTTATAAATGCAATCTCAGTTTCTGAATAGGTTCAGTGGGTATATTTTCAGTGAATGAATGCTTCATTTGGCACAAAATGTTTGGGCAACTGGACATTTATGCCACCTGGGAAATTAGTTCACCATTTTCACTCCCCTAAACATGAGTAACACAAACCCCAGTATTTAGAACAAATATCTTCTCTGATTTCTCTTGACAGAAATACTTGAAAGATATTCAAGATCTTACAGTAAACATGAATTTCTCTTTTAGAAGAAAGGGCAATACTAGCTTCCCACTAGCACGTAGCTGCACTGTGGTTGGTTGGTTTTGACTACCTGCTTTTAAGAAGACAGCCTTAGAAAACAGCTGGACCCCTGTGCACCGGCTAAGAAGCAGTGGTCAGCCATCAGCACATGCAAGCTGCAGTGAGTTGTTTTTGTGCTATGTGACTCAACAGATGAACACTGTCAGCCACATGCATCTCCTATAAAGGGAGAACAGCACTGCCTTGATTGATAAGAGTCCTGGGAATTATCAATGAAAAGCAACAGTGGTCAAAAAGATTGACTTCAGGAACATTATAACTATGTAAAGAAGGGATGAATTTAATAAATTTTCAGCTTGCATGGTAGTGTAAAGCCAAAGCAAACAAAGAAGCCAAAATAAATCAAAACAAACAACTACTTCATCACCAGCTTCCCCATAAAATTGACCAGAGCTCTATATTCTTTTCACCAGTACCTGGGAACACATCAATGGATTTCGAATAGCTATAAAAAAGTGTGCATTTTTCCTTAAACTGAAGTACTGAAGAGTCATGCCCTTCTGTTATCAGTGGGGCTGTTTAGGCTGGAGAAGGGAAGGCTGAGAGGGGATCTTATGAACGTTTACAAATATCTGCAGGGTGGGTGTCAAGTAGAAGGGGCCAGTCTCCGTTCAGTGGTGCCCCGTGATAGGACGAGGGGCAATGGTCACAAGCTGGAACACAGGAAGTTCCACCTCAACATGAGGAAAAACTTCTTTCCTGTTAGGATGATGGAGGCTGGAGCAGGCTGCCCAGAGCGGCTGTGGAGTCTCCTTCTCTGGAGACTTTCAAGCCCCACCTGGATCTGTTCCTGTGTGGCCTGCCCTGGGTGATCCTGAGTTGGCAGGGGGGTTGGACCCAATGATCTCCAGAGGTCCCTTCTAACCCCTACCACTCTGTGATTCCATGATATATGAAGTTAATGCAGTTGCATCAAAGAGGTTAAATACCTACACAAGAGAGAAAACCTTGTGTTTCATGTACATGTTTATCTGTAAATTATAGGAAACATGCAGGTTTTTCTATGGACAGCTTATTCTACTAAAAACCTTCTTACCTTTTACTCTAAGATATCTGATGCTGGTTGTACAGAATCTTAAGATAGAGGGGAAAGTATTTACATGGCAAATGGACTGATCACCCACTGACAAATTCTGCAACTTGAAGTTTCTGAAGTCCCACTCAGACACATAGCCTGTGTGAATTTACAAAGCAGACACTTGTTAAAACCTTTTTATTTGGAGCTCAGTTTCCTAGAGTTCTTTGAGTTCTGATTTCAAATTCAACCACTCAAAGCAAATCTCAGTCCATACTCAGGAAATCCATGACATTGCAGAGCACAAGAATGAGTTTTCATGATCTTTCAATGTGTGGTCATTAATGGGCTGAGCCCATGGTCCCTTCAGAGCCTAATCGATACTGAATTTACAGTTAGGAGGAGTTCTTCCAGTTATTTTTAAAGTGATAAAAATCAAGTCTCTTACACTTCCCTAAGGTGAACATAGAGGAAATTTCAGAGGTTTTTCTAAGGACTAAGTAACACTTGGTGGCATATCGACAATCTCAGGCCTATTAAAGAAAGCACCGCAGTTGCACAGGCAGCATATATTGTGACTCATATCTGGTGTGTGTAAAGTTCTGACGCACTGGGACCCGCGTGCTTAGCATCTTACATAGCCAAGCCTGAAATGATTTGTAAGTCACATGACAAAAGTCCACCTCCTGTCCTGCAAGAACAACTCCATGCCTGTTACTATAAATCACTAGTAGGACCCAGAACCTGTTCTTTGCTGTCATATTAGTAATTCTTACTGTGTCTCTGACTCATTTCAGAAGCAGTTTCTTAGTTATGCCTTCAAAGTAAACAGAAATAATTAAATAAATTAAGCTTATTAATTTTTCCAAAAGAAATCACTCAAACTCCCCAGTTAAGTCTAAATATACCAATGTATATACTTATGATAAAAAAATCATAGAATCATTTACATTGGAAAAGACCTTTAAGATCACTGAGTCCACTCACTGACCCAGCACTGCCAAGTCCACCACTAAGCCATATCCCTAAGCACCCCATCTACACGTCTTTTAAATACCTCCAGGGATGGTGACTCCACCACTTCCCTGGGCAGCCTGTTCCACTGCTTAACAACCCTTTCAGTGAAATTTTTCTTTGTGTCCAACTTAAACCTCCTCTGGCACTACTTGAGGCCATTTTCTCTCATCCTTGGCACAAGAGACTGACCCCCACCTCTCTACAACTTCCTGTCAGATAGTTGCAGAGAAGGTCTTACCCGAGCCTCCTTTTCTCCAGGCTAAACAAGCCCAGTTCCCTCAGCCACTCCTCATAAGACTTGATCTCTAGACCCTTTGTCAGCTTTGTTGCCCTTCTCTTGACATGCTCCAGCACCTCAATGTCCTTCTTGGAGTGAGAGGCCCAAAATCAAACACGGTATTTGAGGTGTGGCCTTGCCAGTGCCAGCTACAGGGGCACAATCGCTGCCCTAGTCCTGCTGGCCACACTATTTCTGATACAAGCCAGGATGCTACTGGTCTTCTGGCCACCTAGACACATGCTGGCCCATGGTGCTGGCCAGCTGTCGACCAATATCCCCACATCCTTTTCTACTGGGCAGGTTTCCAGCCACTCTTCCCTAAGCCTGTAGCATTGCCTGGGGTTGTGACCCAAGTGCAGGACCTGTCACTTGGTCTTGTTGAACCACATACCACTGGGCTTGGCCCACTGATCCAGCCTGTCCACAGCCTGTCTGATCTGTAGAGCCTTCCCACCTTCAAGCAGATCAACATTCCTGCCTAACTTGGTGTCACCTGCAAACTTATTAACAGTGCCCCTGATTCCCTCATACAGGTCATTGATAAAGTTATTAAACAGAACTGGCCACAGCTCTGAGCCCTGGGGAACACCACTTTTCACTGGTGACCAACTGGATTTTACTCCATTCGCCACAATTCTTTGGGCCCAACTATCTAGCAAAGTGCACACCCATCCAAACCATAAGCAGCCAGTTTCCCCAGGAGAATGCTGTGGGTAATGGTGTCAAAGGCTTTACTGAAGTCCAGGTAGACAACATCCACAGCCTTTCCCTCATCCACTAAGTGGGTCACCTTGTCATAGGAGGAGATCAGGTTAGTCAAGCAGTACTGGCCTTTCATAAACCCATGCTGACAGGCCTGATCACCTGGTTGTCCTGTATGTGCCATGTGATGGCACTCAAGATGATCTGCTCCTAAACACTCCCTGCCACTGAAGTCAGACTGACAGACATGTCATTCCCCAGATCCTCTTTCCAGCCCCTCTTGTAGATGAGTGTCACATTTGCTAACTTCCAGTTAACTGGGACCTCTCCAGTTAGCCAGGACTGCTGATGAATGATGGCAAGTGGATTGGTGAGCATTCCTGCCAGCTCCCTCGGTACCCTTGGGTGGATCCCATCTGGCCCCATAGATTTGTGCATGTCTAAGTGGTGTAGCAGCAACTAATCATTTCCCTTGGATTATGGGGCTTCATTCCACTCCCTGTCCCTTTCCTCCAGCTCAGGGGGCTGGCTACCCAGAGAACAACTGGTCTAACATTAAAGACTGAGGCAAAGAAGGTGTTAAGTACCTCAGCCTTTTCCTCATCTTTCTCACTATGTTTCCTCATAGGAAACGGCTTTGGCCCTTCTAATTTTCTCCCTGCATAACCTCACAACATCCTTGTAGTCCTCCTGAGTGGCCTGCTGCTTCTTCCAAAGGTCATAAACTCTCCTTTTTTTCCTGAGTTCCAGCCAAAGGTCTCTGCTCAGCCAGGTCAGACTCCTCCACCGGCTCGTCTTTTGGCACATGGAGATGTTCCTGCATCTTTAGGAGCTCCTTCTTGAACAATGTCCAGCCTTCCTGGATTCCTTTGCCCTTCAGGACTGTTTCTCAGGGGATTCTGTCAATCAGTCTTTTAAGACCAAAGTCTGCACTCTGGAAGTCTAAGGTAGCAGTTCTGCTAATCTCACACCTTACTTCTCTAAGGATTGTAAATTTGATCATTTCATGATTGTTCCACCCAAGATAGCCTCCAACCATCACAACACCCAGAAGTCCTTCTCTGTTCACAAACAACAGGTCCAGCAGGGAGCCTTCTCTAGATGGCTAACTCACCAGCTGTGTCAGAAAATTCTTTTCCACACACTCCAGGAACCTCCTGGAGTATTTCCTACCTGCTGTGTTGCATTTCCAGCAGACATTTGGTAAGTTGAAGTCCCCCATGAGAACAAGGGCTAGTGATTGTGAGACTTCTCTCAATTCAATGCTGAACTGCAAAAACTGGGTTTTTTTAAGGTAATACTGAAATATTGCTACTTTTTATTTGCTAATATGTATCTGAAAAAGTATTACTCTGGTATTTTAATACAACAGTAAAAGTTATCAGTAGTGGAAAACTTCAGCCTGTATTGGTCATGATAGAAATACAATAGGAGTACTTGCAAAAATATCACTTTAGGGATTTTTTTGTTGATTCAGATACACAAAAATAGATCACCTTGCTTTCAAGATGCTTGCATACTTATAGACACATTATGTTGGAGAAACTCGAAGGAAAAAATAGCTTTGTAGAAAAATATTGTTCTTTCCCATTCAAATTTATTTTGTTGAAAAGAATTAGAAAAAACCCCTCACCTATGAAATACTAAACTCTGTTTAGTATGTTTTCTGACACAATGGTGAATACAATGAAAAGATAGCATGGAAAACTATACGGTGTACTCTGGAATTATAAAAAACCAAACAACCCCCACTTTTTTCCCCATGAAGAAATATACAATTTTATATTCACAATTTTCAAAGTAAACCCAGCTTTCAAGGCCTTGCAACAGAAAACTTGTCCTCTCTGCACAGGAAAATCCCTGTGAAAGTATACTCACTAACGCATGACATAGAGCACACAAAGCTGGAGGCTGCGAGAACTCTAGATACCCAACTCTTCCTGGGAAGTGTCTGTAATGCTGTTGTCTAAATACAATTCAGATTCGTCCCATCTGATGAATTCAGCAAATACATCTCTCCATGCTTTTCAACTCTTCAATTCTACTTCCATTCTGTTTTAACAGTCTACCCATTCTGCTGAAAAGGCTGTCTTATAGCCTAATACTCACTGCTCTAGCAGCTTTGTCTTCAGTTAAAATTTTCTTAAGATGAAGTGGAAAAGCTTTGCCCTGACTCTCATTTCGGTTCCTGTCCTACAGCAGAATACCTTTTGTCCATTTGAGTCTTACTTACTTAACAAAGTATATTTCAATTCTTTCCAAACATTTCTTTCCATATCCCATAAGGCCTCTTAATAATAAATTTTACTTTAATCCTAAACATTTCAAAATTTCTAAACAATCATACTGGTAAACTATGTCCAGTAACTATTTAATTAATATTTTAATTAATTATTAAATCATAATTATTATTATTATTTAGATCTTAGCTATAGTCATCACAAAGTCGTATTAAAATATGCTGCCATCAACTAGTCCATGTTCCTTTCTGCCACTCTTTTGTTATGCAAAACTTCATCTTGTGCTCTGATACAATTCCAGCAAGAGATGTGTACACAGGGGATATTTTGAGATACTTGAGAAGGACCTGGATTGAAGTCTGCAGAAGATAATGGAAGCAGTAAAAATCATCCTCTATCTTGGTCTTGTAGTTTGATTCAAACTTTTAGATGGCAAAAGCGGGGCTCTACATAAAGCCAAGACCCTGGAAGCTACTTAACAAGGAAATTCACTACCAACCTTTTCACTACTCACCCATAGTGGAAAAGAGTTTTGTTTCATTTTCTAATACAGTAAGCAACTCTGCAGCAGCTATTCTTTTCAACAGCTATTTCTTGACTGTATAAATCATATTGTTTATCATAAATCAACACTGCCAAGAATTGAGTGCAATTCTAAGCATAGTAAAATAACAGTGATTATATTTGAAATCAGAGATCAGATGACTTTGCTACTCTCCACTTTGTCTGATGTCTTTTTGTAATCCATATGAATTCAGAATTTTAACTGGATCTATATTATTTCTAGGATTGATAAAGACACCATTCCACGAGGGAAGGCCTCAATGTCATACACAGCTAACTGGCAAACACACCCATTATAGGCTGAAATCCTGCACCCTCAGGTGAATACACATTCTCCCTTGCTTTAAGTAAGTGCTAAACACAATGTGGCTCCCAAAGCTTTGGTTTATTTCAATATATTTTATAGCTTTTTCTCTTAAGGGATACGTCAACATAAGCCACACCAGCTTAGAAATTTGCTGTTGTGAGAAAGTTAAAAGGAATTAACAAAAGATACAAAACTAATACAAACAAGATAAAGCAGTAAGGATGCAGAATAAATAATGCAGAATAAAACTCTAACTTTGCTGAACTAAGACACAGCCATCTACACCCATATCAGAGCAAATAAGAGCATCCTTATGGGATTTAACTAATTTCACTTACACATGTTAACTTCACACACTAAGATGATTATTCTTTACTTTCCTAAGCATTCCATGTAGAAAAATATTTACTGTGATTGATTACCTCCTCCAGGGAGTAAGTATTTAAAAAAACCCCAAAAGCTCAGACAACAAGAAGACTTGCAGAAACAAGAGCCTGAGATTGATGCTGCTGTCACATAGCTCCCAGTTTCTTAAATTTATTATGACAGTCTGAGAATCTAACTTCATAGCTGACAGTGACCAAGATTTATTCTACGCTTTTGATTATTTCCCCATACCTAACAAAAAACCTTGGGCCTATGCTGATTTATACTCTCACTTGTTTTGGTACTTCTCAGCTCACACTAGCTTAAGAAAGCAAACATATGGCAAATTAACAAGTAAATAAAGCTATATCTCATTTGAACTCAGAAGATTAATGTGGGGAGACCAAATACTGGAGTACTTTTGAAGAGGGAAACTTTCAGATATAAAAATAGAAAAAGCAGGATAAGAAAAGCAGTATGTCCAGATCTTAGCTTCAGAGAGATGGAAATCAGAGGCCTTTCCATCAGCCATGATGAGATTTCCCTATTTTCATTTGCTTTCCAGAGTGAACATGGATGTGTTTTCAAAACCAGTCTCCGATTTTGGGCTTCAAACTTCTGATAGTTACAAAAAACGGCACTCAAGTTTCTCATCCTGAAAGAATACATTCATCACTAAAATTCAGTTAGCTTAGTAATGTGCAGGGTGGATTTTGTGTATGCACCCACTGCAGCTTGTCTGGGGGACGTTCAGTAGCTTAATACCTCTGGGCACCCATTTAGAGGGGTTCTCTAATCCCAAGGTTCCTACTATGCTCCAAGGACCCAACCACTGCCAGTCATCATTTGTAGAAATATAAAACACATAAAAGGTGTAAAACATACTGGTACGTCTATTGTTCAAACTTGCATTTCAACACTTTTCATCCTGTCTGGAAATATATATTACATAAGGCCTCATTCCCATCTTGTGCCTGAGCCCCTCATATTTAGAACAGATGCCTGCTACTCAACCAAAAAGCCCTGGTTTGGGAGCCTGGCCTCCTTCTCTTAGGACATAAACCAACTGCCAGGTCCTGAAGTTCTGCTCAAGCGGAACCCTCACTGGAATCTCTGGAAATGAGTAAGAACTTCAAGATTTACATTAATAACTTTCCCTACAAAAATATAATAATTTTACATGCATTTTAATAGAAGAGTTTAAATGAAGAGCTGTGAAAATAAGGCTATTTGGTGTATTCAACCCTCCTGCATCTGACAAGAAGTTTAAGATTAGCAGCCATGAAATTCTGGAGATTAGAATGGAGTTTATGATTACTATTTAGAGGCCCTGCTGATGAGCTAGAGGAGGACAATACTTATCTGTTGGCTCACCTAATAGTCTCCTGGAATTAGGAAAGAAGGACAAGGAAAATGGGAAGACAGCCAAGAAAATGGACCATTTTGCAGCTTCTCTTTAAAATCTTGGGGTTTATGACATTAAAAACAGATTTCAAAAAACTTGTTTAATTTTATATT
>JAAGNO010010400.1:15715-35630 GCA_033439905.1 Ceryle rudis
ATAACCCTATACTAGTTCTGGAACATCTCTCTGATGAGGAAAGCCTGAGAGCCCTTGGGCTGTTTAGCCTGGAAAAGAGAAGACTGCGAAGGGATCTTATGAATGTTTACAAATATGTGCAGGGTGGGTGTCAAGTAGAAGGGGCCAGTCTCTTTTCAGTGGTGCCCTGTGATAGGACGAGGGGCAATGGTCACAAGCTGGAACACAGGAAGTTCCACCTCAACATGAGGAAAAACTTCTTCACTGCGAGAGTGACGGAGCCTGGAACAGGCTGCCCAGAGAGGCTGTGGAGTCTCCTTCTCTGAAGACCTTCAAGCCCCACCTGGATCTGTTCCTGTGTGGCCTGACCTGGGTGATCCTGAGATGGCAGGGGGGTTGGACCAAATGATCTCCAGAGGTCCCTTCCAACCTTCCAAGACACTCTGTGATTCCATACAAGATCCACTACAGCCCTACTTGATGTGAACACAGACTTAATTTCAGCACGCTAATCAAACATTACATGCCTTTTCTAAGAGGAAGATAAACTTGATGCATAGAATATATGATACAGTACCCAACTAGCAATCTTAATTTTGACAGTTCTGTAAAGTCCTACAAAGGCTGGGGAGAGGAGGTGAGGAGGGGAAAAAAACCCAAAACAACAGTAGAAGAATGCATTGAAAGGTGAAAAATGTCACTAATCTTGTGAAGAGTTCTTTATCTCTTTATAATCCATGAAATACATGTAGGTTCTCAAAAAGCAAGAACAGGTGGAAAGCAGTGGACTCATCAAAACTTTAATTCTTTTCAATGCCTAATTTCCTCATGGGGAGAAAAAAAACCCCAAAGATATTGGAAAAAAAATTATATGTATCTTTGAAATAAATTAACCAAGTTTTACTTGCTGAGAAAATTTTCCAAAAGTTAATAGAAATCCTAATTTAAACATGTGCAAATACAAGGTTTTTGATTTGAGACCTCACTGCATCCTCTTAAAAATGGTCGAATGCATTTACACATTTCTGGTAGCATAAGTAAGGGGAAATACAACTAGTCCAAAAGGGAAAAGACTTTAATGTCCCCCCTTTCAAAACTGATACCAGGCACTAACAGGCTAACTCAGCAGTCAGTAAAACTGATAATGTCAGTAACCAGCGAGGGACCAAATGATACCAGAAAAATTAAGTTTTCTCTTTTCCAGCAATGGTGCCCAAAATCTGAGTTGGCATGCAGCAGGCAGTCACAGCAAGATTTGCCTGGCCACTCTCAAGATTAAAAATTTCAGTCTGAGACCTTACAACCAGACACTTTCATCTTCAGTAAATTCACTCAAATTTTAAAGCAGGGAGAAAGAGGAATGTGCTTTGATTCCTTTTTTAGTGCCTCTAAGTTAAAGCAGCTATTTTACTGAGACATATCAAAATTAGAGAGGAAAATGTGCCCTCTTTTAGTGTCCTAAAGTTGCACACTGGGGAAAAGGAAGCTCTTGCTATTATTCCCACTCACTTGTTTACTGAACCTTTCCTAGAAACAGCATGGTTCCTAAAATTTTTAGAGTAACACAGAAAGTCAGCTCAGAGTAGACGACAAATATGGGCAGACATCGATTCTGAAAAACCTGAAAGACCTCTTGCGTGGCTTTGGGTCAATACTTTCAACCATAGCCACCTGTTTATATTATTGTTAGCCTCTCTTTTTTTTCCCCCCAAAGGAACTTCAAGTGGATAAATAGAAATTAATGACAAGAAAATCAGGAATCTGGCTATCTCTGTCATCTAGCCTGTATGTTTCATGACCAGAGAGCAAGAACACAGACAGCGAGTATTGAAAAAAATCCCACAGATCTCCCGGACAGTTCATCACTCATCGGGTCACTCCTTTTGTTGTCCATACTTGCTAGCCTACCCTTCCCTACTACTATGGGAATCATTTGGAAACAAAATTGAAAAGAGAAAGCTGTTTGATGCAATGTACGTGCAGAGTTATTTGAAATCTAAATAGCTGAACTATTTAATTATGTTTGTGCCCTGTTTTATTAAGAGATATTAATGAACATTAGTATAAATAGAGTTTTTCTTTCTTTTTGAAATGAATCATAGAATATGAGGTTGGAAGGGTGCAAGGATCATCTAGTCCAACTGTTTAAGGTAAAAAATATATGTATTTTAAATGAGATGGCCCAGCACCCTGTCAAGCTGAGTCTTAAAAGTGTCCAGTGTAGAGGATTTCATCATTTCCCTCAGGAGATTATCCTGATGTCTATTTGTTCTCATGGTGAAAAATTTTCTTCTGGAGTCCAATCGGAACCTCCCCAGAATTAACTTGTATCCATTGCGCCTTGTCTTTTCCATGTGAATCTTTGTAAAAAGGGAGTCTCCAGCAGTCTTGGCTACCAAGGAGATGGAAACCATAAATGGTTGGCTGTTCTTTGTATAAGAAATAGCTCTTGCATCATTTGAACACCTCAGGTTGAGGCAAATAAGTCTATTTAGTCTGTTCTGTAACCAATGAAAGTTGGAAGTTTGAGTCAAAGGCCTGTCAACGGTCAGGATATATATAATACATCCGAACAAACATTACTCATTTTGAAAATGAACTCAGTAGAAATACATGAACTTGCTCCATAGCTCCAGTGAGTGTAACTGGTGTTACTGGACTTTATTATGGCTGGTTCACCCCCTGATTTCTTGACTTTTATTGCAAAGAATCTCCGTTTTTACCACAGTAAAGGTGCTGCATGACACAGAAAAAAAATACCCTTTTCTACATTGTTTTGTAAACATAACCTTGAAATGATTTGGGGACTATACCAAACACAGGTTATTGCATTTATATTGGGAATACTGAGAAAGATAGCCCCTCAGCACCAGGATTTAGTTAAAATAACTACTAAGTATGCAAGTATGGGAAACTGGATAGACCAAAGGTCATTTGCAGGTGAGCGGTGTGAAGAAATTTCAAACCAAAACATATCTGGTTTTAGCTTATAGGATAAACCCAATCTATTTAAACCAGAAAAAATGGACATGAATCAAAAAACACATATCCCCAGATCCTCAGACTGCTGAAGCAATTAATGGCTTTGTACTGTGTGCCCTCCCTTTGTAAATAGCTATTACTGATAACTGTTTCTTCTGCCCTTTTCTATTCCTTCATCACACTTGCATTTCTAACATCCTGTAATTTATGTTCATATAGCATATTCTAGAACCATGTAAACCTAAAAGGGAAAAAAAAACCCACATAAAATCAGACTGGTTTGGGTTGGAACTGACCTTAAAGATCATCTAGTTCCAACCCCCCTGCCATGGGCAGGGACACCTCCCATTAAACCAGGTTGCTCCAAACTCCACCCAACCTGGTCTTGAACGCATCCAGTGATGGAGAATCCACAAGTTCTCTGGGCAACCTGTTCCAGTGCCTCACCACCCTCATAATGAAGAACTTCCTAATTTCTAATGTAAATCTACCCTCTCCCAGTTTGAAGCTACCACTTGTCCTATCAGTACAAGCCCATGTAAAAAGTCCCTCCTCAGCTTTCTTGTAGGTCCCCTTCAGACAGTGAAAGGCTGCAATAAGGTCTCCCTTAAAAAGAGGAGGAGTGGCTCTAAAGATATGACTGGAATTACAAAAGTTGGAAAAAACAGATAAAATATATTCAAGTGGATGGGACAGATTACTTTTCTTAAAAAAGAAGCTCAAACATCCAGCACAGGAGGTTAGGGGTCTGGTCTAAGTCACTCTGGAGTCAACAGACAAGTCTGAGCTTAGTCAGTGTGATCTGGATCAAGTTTTTCCTGAAAACAGACCAGAAGACAAAACGCAGCAAGCGGATCAGACCTTCTTACCACTCCCATAAAATGAAACTTTCTTGACATCATTTACTACTTACCAAGACAGTTGTGGCCATCGTGGGCTAACATGAACCCATCATAGCATGTACACCTGTAGTTGCCTGGAATGTTGATACACTCGTGGACACAACCCCCATTGTAGAAGTCATTTTCACACTCATCGATATCTAAAACACAAGAGGAGGAAAAAGAAGCTTTTGTAAAAAGACAATACTAAGAATACAGAAATTTATCTCCAGCCAAGTATGGTCTTTGAATATATGCACGTTCCTAATCTTTCTATATACTCACAGTACATATTTCTATATACTCACAGTACATATTTCATCCAACGGACGGCTCAGGTAATTACTGACTGACTATATCAGGGTCATATATGAGTGAAAAGCAGCAAGCCAAGGTATAGAACACTCCTTCCCAAAATATTTGTAAAATCATCACAGTGAATAATGATATGTTGTCAAAAATTAAAGTGAAACACCTGATTTTGGTACTTTTTTTTTTTTTACTTTTAAAATGCAGGGCTTTTTGGTGTGGTTTTTTTGGGGGAGGGGGTTGCCTTTTTTTTTGGTTTGTTTTTTTACATAATGAAGTAGACAATGAGATTAACTTCTGACTTCGTTTTAACAGCTATCTGACACATGCTATTAATATGGCATAAGACAAGAGAAAAGCACACCTTGTTTGACAAAAAAAATTGTCTTCTCAGAATAAGGTAGACCTGGTATATTCCTGGCAATACATAAGGCTGTAGTTCTGTACAATAAACCTTGAAAAACACCATTTCTGAAATAGCTGTCACAGTCCACTGAGCTCTATGCAGTTACTATTGATAACTTGTCTGTTTCTTCCTCCTCCCCTACAAAATAAACTCCCTTAAACACAGAGTAGCCCAGGTGTCCACCCACTTCTCTCCAATAGATGTGAAACCCCCTTTGACAATCTCCTCAGCATCTTGAAGGGGAAATTAGAAATTTGTTTTTATCTGCAAAACTGGTTAGCTTTTCTATAATTCAGCAGCACAAAAATGCTGGAAATAAGCTGGAGAAAGTATCTTACTAACAAAAATACAATCTACTGCTTAAAAGTAAACTTCCTAGTCTTTCAGCCATTGCTTTCTTCAGGGAAGTCCCCATTCTTTAGTAAAGGCTCATTCCAAACACACTTGCAGCATGGCAGTGCAAAGTCCCCGAGAAGCTGCTCTCCTTTCTTTACAGCCCAGTGTGCCTGGGTGTATATTGCCAAAGCATTCCAGTGAGCTTTCCACTTAGCAGATCTTTGCAGCTTCCATAACCATTCACGAACATTTCCAGAAACTCCCTACCATTCTCAGGCTACATGGACAAAACCAGAGCTCTGCAGTAATGACAAGTTTCAACAGGCAAAGCCAATAATCAAAAAGCAGGTAACACGGTTTTGATGTCAAGCATGTCCTTCAGGACACTCGGGAAAAATGGTAACTTCATGTTAAGAATTGTCCTTAACTTTTAACTAGTACCAAGTTTTTCAGAAGAGAGAATTCAGACGAAGGTGTTACCAGTTGTTATGTTACTCAGGATCAGACTGACAAGGGCTGATCAATTAATTTCCTTTATTCAAACAATGAATCAAGTAGGATTATTTGTTTAAATAAACAACGGGAGAGCCAAAGAGACAGAAATCAAAGAAATTTTAAGCCTTCTGAATGTCTACCTCTTGTATAATACTTATTTCTAAAAAGCTGTACTGTGATTAGCAACACAAGGTGCTGATGCAATACAAATACCTCAGTTCCAAAAAGGGTAATCTAATAGATACATAAACCAGAAAAATAACAAAGGAACAGATTCTTTTTGTCTCTCCCCTCAAGGAGTTCCAGTTACATTCAATTTTGTGAAAGGATTAGAAGATTACTTCTCCCCTTTGTATCCCAAGAGCTGTACAAAACTAGGAGCTGAGCCAAATATTTTACCTATTTTTAAGAGCCATGCTGTGCGTTTTTCAGTGTTTCTTTCCCCTCCAAAATGACATTGCTATTTAAGAGACTTCAGCTGACAGGCTGACTGAAATTTCTATCTCCACTATTGCTAGTAAAACATCAAGGGGATAAGACTTGGTGAATTCAGCACTTTATTTTTAAAACAACACCGAACAAACACCCAAAGCATGCACAAAGCCTGCAAAGTCCAAATGTTGAACTGTTTTTGAGCTCCAGCCACGACAAGAGGAAAGCAGACACCATGCCTGCAAACAGCATGAGCACCACTCCATCTTCTCATACACCTGGAGGAGGACATTCTTTAACAATGCCTCAGTAAAAGTGCTGAAGAACTATAATTTATGGGCAGAATATTGCATCTGACATGCAGAATATAGCTTCCTTAGTAAGCTTAATATAGCAATAAAAGCAACAGGAGTACATTCAAACACCTATAACCTGCAGAATTGCTCTTAATTTTATCTATTGTAAACCTCAAAATTTGCATGGGCCAGCTATGTTCACTTCCTTTTGCTTAGGTCATATCCTATTATTCTCTCTCTCTTTTTTTTTTTTCCTGTGACTGATAGAATTGTGTGTTAATCAAACTCCTAACACTTTTAACTCCAAAAGTTAACTCTTCCCACTAATTTTGTAGCTCCAACTATCCTTAACAATTCTAGTGTTTGATTGTTTAATATTGTCTTTTGCTATAAAGAAATTACCATAACACAAAAATTAAACAAGAGAAACAGAGAAATGTTGCCACCCCGTCAGAAAGTTGCTGTGTTGGGTGTTGAATTAGAAAGGTTTATTGCAATCTAGCTCTCAATGGGAAACCTACAGTTTTATCTGCACTGGCAAAATATTTACAAAGATTTCACTCAAGTAAATTCCAGCTGTGCAGACAGGCAGCTCTTGGGGTGTTTAGTGAAGGAAACACCTTAAAAAAGTATTGCAATTTCCTCCCTCTCTAAGAGGAATTAATTGCACATGCTATTACAATGGCAGCAATTACATGAGCCCTGGGAAAAAAAATTAAATGCATGAAAATTGTTAAGAAGGAGTAGGGCTAAGTCTGCCAAGAACCTATTTGGGCTTACTGTGTTCAAATGACACAGCAATTCCCAATGCCAGGGCTGGATCCTCAGCTGTTGGTGAGATAGTCTTTGTCACTTCTTTCTGGAACTGGTTTGGAAAATCTCCAAAACACACTGCTTGTTTCAAAAGTTTTAAAGGAAAAAGTGATCATGAAAAATGAGCAGCTTGGGTGTACTAGTAACTATACTGGTTCAGCTATTTGCCAAGGTGAAAGAAGACTGGAAACTACATCCTAATTCCTCTGAAAAGCACAGGTGAATCTTTTTGTTACAGCCTGGTAATAACTGTCTTTCAGCAGCCCTAGGGAACATGGCATGGCTATACTCTGCTGTTGTCCTCCTCAGTGAGCAGTGGTGTTACTTCAAGTGTACATACTGTATGAGACAGCAATTATTATATAAGCACCCCAGAACTGTTTTAAAAAACCTAGACAAGTATCTGAGAAAGTTCAAGCATTTGTTAATGTGAGGTAGTGCTGTAATTTACAATCAATGTGATCCAGTTAAAGAAAAAAAAAAAAAAAGCAGCTGTCTTCTTTAAGCGACCTAATTTTTTTTAGTCTGAGAGCACCTATATCTACCTTATACATACTGCGGCTGCTTGTTCTTTAATGATTACAGGTGGAACTGACACTACCCCAGAAATTTGTTTCATTTGTGTGTATTCTGCAACAAAGGGATAGCACTCTCAGAAGTCGTAGAGGGCTGCCCTGAAGAGAAGCAGCTCTTCCAGACACACCTACAACTTGCCTAAGAAATGTTCAAAACAAACAGGAATTGATCTCTTCTGCTTCCAGTATCACAGTATTTCAGCTTTCTGTTTCAGCAGAGAGTAGAAGACACATCCACATGCAATAACTAATGTCCAAAGGACAAACCAAACAGTAAACCAAACCAAAGAATAAACCAGAGTGAGGAATATGCTAGCTCCTGTTTTGTCTAAACATTTTCAGCAGTATCACGGAATTTACTGCACGCTAACCATCTTTTCGAAGCACTAACAATATTTGTTAGAAGGTGGCATAGATTTTATGCCAGGAACGTACAAAATTTACCTCCAGCAAAATCCATTCTCACTTTTCATTATAGCAGCTGCCATTCATTCAGTTTCTGAATGTCCTAAAATCATTACAACACAAATAACAACATTTTTTTTTTGTCAGCACAGCTACAGACCATTACGGGTAAAGTTACTGAAATCGAAGCAAATGTCTGCATGGAGCTGATGAATTCTGGATCAGTGTCACAGCTAAACTGTCAGAGAAGCCTTATGGCTATTAACCTGCAAAAGGAAGTATGGCTGAAGCATGGAAGTCAATGAACCAAATTCAGCTTTCAGTGCTGAATTCCACAGATTTCTACAGGAAATAGGAAATTGTCCATTGGCACAACCTTTCTCTTGGCATCTCTCAAGGCCACAGATCTCAACACTCACAATGAAACAGAAGATGTTCAAAACAGTAGTACGATTGGGTAAAATCTGTGTTCATTTTCAAGTATTTCTTGACTACTAATATAAGGGAAAGAGCTGAAGTTAATTTAGTAAACACAAATTTCAACTAACTTTGAAATGAATAATTTCAAAATAATTTTAAATTAAATAGGCAAAGCTGTCTGCTTACATCATTTTATTCTACTTTAGAGAACAACAAACAAAACTTAGCATACAGGTATATTATGCTTGAAACAAAATACTGCCAAAGAGGCATTATGGAGACAGTAAATAACACTGTCCTTACAAACTTGCCAGCAATAAACCTGTTTTTACCGTTCTGCTCCATAAGAGGTTGCTGCTAGACCCCTACAGAGGACAAAGCATACCACTTGCAGAATTCTTAATTATCAGTCATCTTCTGCTAAAGAGTCATGCTACAGTTCTGCAGCTGCAGCACATTGCCTGCTTATCCAGAACTGGTATGCAGGAAAGGACATTGCAAAATGCAGGACCACATTATTTCCATGTAGTAAGATTTTACACTGTTATGGCTTCTCTCTTAAAAGCTTCAAAAACTTCAAAGACTATGTACAGATTTTTGGTCACTGTGCCTCCTAGAACTAATGCACTGTCCTCATTTCCACAAAAAGATACAGGAGAAGAGCCCCACTCCAAGTTCCAAATACAACACAATTAAGAATAGAGCTATAGTACAAACCAAGCTGTCTTCATCACCACACAGTTTTATGCAACTTTGATCTCAGATGCTTGGGAAAGAAGTGACCTTTTAATACCCAAAGGTGAAATGCCCCGAGGTGAAATCCCAATCCTACTAAAGTCAAGACATATTTTTGCCACTGGCTTGATGGAGCCAGGAAGACATGTTTCCTGGGACTCACAGTAAAGAAGTACACAAGATGGGATCAACACTTCAATTTCTTGTTCCCATTTCCCATTCAGAACAAGCAGCAGTGCAGCATCAACACCATTACTTTTAAGGAAACAGGCAGAGATGAAGTAACATGCACACTGACAAAAAAACCCCAAACAAATTCAAGTCCTGGATCATAATCAGCTCAGCATTTTACTCTTTTTAATGACTGGATTTGGGGACATAGAGTTCTGTCATAGCAGAATTTGGCATCTACTCCAAGGCTAAATGTTATGAAGAAAATATTGACAAATCAAGATTCATTAAATTTTTTTCTACTCCACGTGAAATCTTGACCTTCATCGCCAAGTGAAGTCCATTTCTGAAAATCCCTTCCCATGAAAAGCATCATTAAGTCGCTTTTTCTATAAGAGAAAACAAATTAGAGCTATCATTTGTTACATCTGGTTCTATCTGAGATGCTTTATTTTTTGACTCATAAATGTTAACGTCTTTATTCTTTAGATGCTGTGACCTTGGAAATGTTACAATCTAATGAACCAGAGGAATAAACAGTGCAGGTTTTATGGATTTTAAGTTGTCATGATGTTTTCAAGATGCTTGTGCCCAAGAAAACTGTAAAATTTGATGGCCATTAGGACTATGCTGAGAACCAAGGTCAAGGGTGAGCAGGCTAGGAATAGGGTAAATCAGGAAAAGCAGTCTGATGTTTCTCAGTGGAGAAAGGAAAAAGAACAGGTACAACAGGTTGTTTAGTAAGAGTTTTTATCAGTGTAAATCCCTCAAGAGCCTTTCCACGATGGGTACTGCCCCTCCAATGTTTTTTCCATTAGTGCAGCCAATGAGAGAAGAAAAAAAAAAAATCAATCAACTTTATAACTTCCTTCAAAAATGTCACATATCCCTATATTCCAATATTAAAGTAGCAATGGAATGAAAATGCCATGCCAGCTTAGTGGAGATGATTTGGGTGCAGTCTGTGGTATTGTTGGGGTGCTCTTCTGGAAATCATTTAACAGAGTTTCCAGAAACCATCAAGTACTCCGTAGCAGTTTTATTTACTTCTTTTTTTTTTCTGTGATGCTTGAGCACTTAGTTCATCATGCTTTATATCTTGCTAAAGTACTTGTCTGGAAAAAAAGGGGGGAGGATACAAGCCAAACTATGTAGAGGTATGTCCAGACAATTGAAGTGCCTATATTTTTAAACTGTGAATAGCTTCATATTTAGAACTATATTGCCTAAAAACACATAGGATGTATTTGAAAAGCAGGTGAGACATCACCCCATTTACCACTGGCTTTAGGATGTGACTTTCTTACTTCCCATTTGTTTAATATTTTTTCTTCTCTGACCACAATTATTATCTCCTAATTTTAGAGAAAGCACAGAAATACCTATTGCAGATTCTTATTTCGTCCTGTGTCTGAATTTGTTTCCTATTTTTGCACTGATGACAGCAAGCATGAATCAAATTGTCAAGTCACACAGCGTAAGGATGGCCTTGTAAGAGTCACCTTCACTGCTTGGGGAAAAACAGCTCAGCTTTCAGATACACAAGCCCAGCCCTAAGGAGGCAACAGAGTAGATAAATTGAGTTTATCAGCTGTAGAAAATAGAGATGTGTTTAGCACTTGTTATTTTGGAAGTTTTAGTAAGTGATCTTCGAATACTGTTTATCATATAAAGAGAAAGTTTAAAGAGTCACATTAGTAGTTAAATAATGTCAAGCACCCAATGTTGTAAGAAGAATTCCGCTGCCCCAGCTCACATACTGTTAAATGGAGCAAGGCCACAGATTGTGACAATCCAAAAGGTACGTAGTAGCTGAATTATTATATTTTATATTTTGATGAATGAGCACCACATTCTTCATTCCTTGGTAAGAAATATGGTCTCTGGAGACTCCCTTCCTCACGTTTTTCTTGAATTCACCTTCGCTTCCTGAGTTTCCTGCCTCTGTCTTCTTTCCTGTATGTTTCCCACCTTGCTTAAACTCCTAGTTCAAAGAGTTAAACGAACATTTTTTATGGCTGGGAATTGATATGCCAATCAAACTGTCAACAGGCAACAGAATCTGCCCCTTTGATTCATCCTCTCAGGATGCCTGCAGTCTGAGGCTTCAGTGTAAATGTACTTTGCCACTGAAAAGTTGTCAAGTACAGGGAAATAAAAAACAAAAATATAAAAAAGAGCACAGAAACTGAAAACTGAGACTCTGCATGCACTTGGTGCAATTTTCTAGCCACCTAAATACTCTTTATGGTGGCATATACTATACTCCAGGAGCAAGAATCAAATAAATGACATGGTCATAAATGACACTCTTCATTTAGGACCTTACAGAGTTTTTGACTGCTTAATTGACAAGACTTCCTACTGCATTAACAGTAGGTTTATATAGCACTTTTTACCTAGAGTACCTTTTGGAGGTCTAAAAACTTTGGACAGCTACAGTCATTTATGAAAAAACATAGAATTCTTTCCCTGGGAAACAATATATTTTCTGTTCATATACCTGAGTATTATCCCTATGTGACATTTCCTATCTCAACCAGCACAACAGAAACTTATCTGGGACCATTCCATCTCCATTCTTGGTTAATACAGTATTTTTCTAGATAAAACCAAAATTATTGTTATCCTGCATTACTTATCTTGAACCCTTGATTAGAGTGTGCTGTGGTTTGACATTTTTCTTAATTGATATTTAAACAGATTGGCTACAAGTTCCTTGAACTGCAAGTGAGATACCCACATAAAGATGGATACCTGCAGAGCACATAACAGTTTTAGAGTCTGTCTTTATTTAGTAGCCGCCATGCCCAACAAGCTCAAGCAGAGCCATTTCCTGTTCTCGAGCTGTTATGAATGTGAAACATGACATATGACAGCATTTTCCCTGCTACTTCTAAATCACAGCCATTTCCACCATAATATCTTCTTTTAATATAATGGGAAATATTTGATTCCCCATCTAAATTTGCAAGCTCTTGGAGATCTAATGGAGAATATTTTTGCGTGCCTTACTGCCACAACTGCTGCACGTGGAATCTAAGGATTATTGTTTCAGTAAGTCATGTCAGGTTATTCCTAGATCTTTAAATTGAAATATACATCTAAGAACTTTGAAGGAGAGGTTTAAAATGGTGAAACTAGCTCACTGATACAGACATAATTCACGTACTTTTTTCCCCAACTCCTGTAGGCATCTCCCTCCTTCTCAGATTATCTCTAACCTTCCTTTGCATTTAGTTTTTAAATTTATGTCCACTGACTAAAGGAAACAATCCCAGGCTGCAATCTGAAATAAATTTTCTTATTACCTGTCAGTGGATGAATATTAACTTATTTTATGTGGCACTTCATGTGGGAGAACAGAAGGTGGCTACTCCTTCTTCCTCATTTCAGAACAAGTCAGTGGCAGACCATGTACTGGAAAATGGAAGATTTCCTGATATCATATAGCACATTTCATTAGTCCCTAGTAGTTTAACACTACTTCAGTTTCAGGGTGAGACACCTAAGGACACAAACAGTATGAGAGGCCATACTGTAGTGTTTTTCAACCTTCTTGGATATGAGGAACTGTTACGCTTTCTAGCAGAGGTGAAAATCCTTGTACAGCAAATTTGCATCCTCTGACAGAAGGATTACATTTTCAAACTGTTCTTTCCATATGTGCTTTAGCAGTAGTCCCTGGGCTACTGCAGCCTCCTAGCTCAGAACAGTTCTGCCGTGCTGGTTAACCACTTGGGAAATATAATGCAATTTATATCATGTAGGACTTGTAAAATGTAGGGCTTCCTGTCATCCTGTATTACTGGTCAAACTCCCTACTTTGCATGGGACCCATATCAGACATTAATTTTACCAGCCTACAAAAACTCCCATAAGAGTACCATACAACAAATCTATGAGCAGGGCAACTCTGCATTACATACACTGTTGTGCACTGCCATGAGAGAATGACTGCACACAGGCAAACGGCCTGTTCAGAGCTGCCTTTCATCTCAACATTCACTAAAGTTGTGCATAAACATGATAAACATCATCTAAACATGCATCATCTAAACATGATACACAGGGGATCCATGCATTCATGTCTCCTGACAGTGCTGGGCCTAATAATTACAAAGCCCAAGAAACCAACTCTATTATTTTGTCACCTGCTCCCAAAATGCAGACAAACACGTACAGTTCCACAACAGTATCCTTTATGAATTGAAGGTCTCCCAGCATTTTGGTTTGCAGTGAACAGCAAAGAGCAGCCTGTAAGGACTGCCACTCTAAGTCCTTCACAAGTATGAAGACTGTAACTCCTCACCTATTAAATAGCAGCTGACTGGAGAAGAACTTGGATCACCAAACCACAGATCCTTCTTTCCTTCAGAATCATTGTTTGGTGTTGCTGTAAATAGTTTTTCCAACTGCAGAAGTGTTTATCTGGACTAGGAAGGTCCACATGATTGCAAAACTACTATTACATCCATAGAACGTACTGAAAAATGAAAGTACAAGTCATTCATTAAAACTTATTCAAATAATAGGCCCTTATACCCCGTGGTAATTAAGACTCCAGATTAACTTTTGCAAGACTGGTAATACCAGCATGTTCCCTAACTTCCAATATCGATCATATTACATTCCACTTTTCTTATCCAGGAGACAGTACTGTGGATTTCCTATTTTCCTCCTCTTTTCTATGTTGTGCACTGATAGTTGCTATGCTTAAAAATTATTTCAGTGCTCCAGGCTAGATACAGATGCATTATCTGTATATAATTTATGTTTTCAGGAGAGTGGTCAGTAGTCATTTTTCTTATGAGTCCCTTGCAGAGCTGTAGGCACTCAGAATCTTTAGGAAACAAACTGACTAAAATTAGTTTAGATGACCCTATATTTAAGAGAAATGTCTCCTTGATGAGCTTGATACATCTACTTCAAGAAGATCTGACAAGACTAAACTGAATAGAAATTAGATCAAAGATTTACAATAATTTAAAAAAAATCTGATATAGGCTTACAAAATGCTCAAACTAATTTTTGTCCAGTATCCTTCAGCTTTGTGCACCATATATAAAGTAAAAAGGTTACCAGGCTATAGGTTCTGTTACTGTGCAAGAGTTGAAGATAATCAAATCACATTTTGTTCCTGTAATGACAAGTTCAACTTGTCACTGAATTGTGTTTTAGAATCTCAACTTTCAGTAAGTTAAACCTGTGATAATAAAGGTTATACCATAAACATGAGTGCACACAAAGCACTGCATGAAACAGTTCACAGCTCTAAGAGCCATCTCAATCAGAAGTCAGCGGATTTGGGAACTGTAGAATCATGAAATCTGAAATTGTTTTCAAGATGCCAAAACATTAGGCAATTTTGCTGCACAGCTCAGAATTCTGGCACAATCTCTCAGCTTCTTAACAAGTCTATCTCCACAATGTGTAGAATACCTGCCATGTAATTTTGCTTGGGTGTATAGACTGAACATTTTCTGTTTTTGAAAAGCATGGCCCTGGCATATCAACAAGAAGCCCTAGATGCTGTTGGAGTAGATCAACGCAAAAGGGTTTTATTTTCAAACAAATATTACATTAATGTAATTTCTGGATTCAAGCTTTTTGTTCCTGAAATAGAGAACCCTGTCCTACTGACACATGCTGACAATTCTAAGATCCATGACAAGAGTTCATCATGATGTAGGCTCTCCTTAGTCTTCTAAAAAGCCACACAGAAATTGGTCTTGTGAGTCAGAACTCTATTTATCACTAGAGACAAACAATAGTAGAGAAAAACTGAAAGCCAGTGGTAAGCAGCCTTTGTTTTTTGACCTGTGGATGTGCATTCTCCAGCAGTGACAGAGATCTACAGATAGTGAACACCAGCATGGAACCATCAGCTTTTCCATCATTGCCCTTTACAGACTCTTTAAAACATAGTCTGGATCCTTTGGCCACTAGATGTAAGCAAGAGCAGGGGCTCTATGAAGAGGAACTAATGAAGTTACACACTCCCCTTTGTCTGGCACGCTGGGGAGAGGGTTAGATGAGGCCAGGGTAGGCTGTCCGAACAACTATTTCATAGCAAGGAAAATCCAGGAAAAGCAGTAAGGATGAAATTTAAAATACAAATGTGAAAACCACCTTTGCTGACCTGTGAATCATCAAATATTTTTAATCATAAGCTGTGCTCCCATCTGATGTTTGGGCAAGAAAGAAAGATAAGAGCAAGCTGATGCAACCTTGAGTTTGCCAAGAAATCAGATATTTCTGCTCTAGTGTTCATATATCCTGTACGAGAAAGCACACACAGCTTCCAGCACCATTAATGCTCTTCAGTGAAAAAAAAAGAATGAAATTGCATAATGGAAATAGTAACGTGGGCATTTGGTGAAAATTGAAGAGAGTTTATATGCATAGCCTGGACATTTTCCTTTGATAATTTAATGCAATTATATTTGTTTGTTATGCTGGGGAGAATGTTAGGTAGAAAGAACCAAAGAATGCCTACAACTTCTGTGTAGTATTCAAATAATAATATGCATTTGATAGAACGCACCACAGAAAGCTAGGCAGTCTAATTGTACTGCCTTTCTCCCCAGTAGTGGAAGGATAAAAGTGGATAAGTTTATACAAGTATTTGTTTAGTCCTGGAGAGTTATTCCCAATACTCTCATTTAGATAATTTCTCATGAGATGCCTTTTACTTGCCAATATAAAACTAGACATTAGTCATTTTTTTAAAATATTCTTGATCAATTCCCTATGCTGCATCTTCCTCCTTCCCAACTTTCTAGACAATTCCTCTTTTAAGGCTCTATCTGATGTATATTCACAGTATTCCTAAAATATATAAATAAACAGAAGTCCAGGAGAGAACACATTACAACACCCTTGGTTATCTATTGAAAACAGAGCAACAGTGCCTAACTAGTTAACTTGACCATGATTAACACAGGACTTAGCAAAAGAGAGCCAATTGTTTAAGAGGTGATTAGATGGGCTGTTCAGGAATATGGTTTAAGGGGTAGACTTGGTAGTGTTAGGTTGATGATTGGACTAGCTGATCGTACAGGCCTTTTCCAATCTAGACATTTCTGATTCTTTGAAAAGATTCAGAATGAAATAAAAGGGATATGGGTGTTTATCCATGGCATCTGGTTTAACAATGTAACCATCTAAGGCTAGGTTCAACATCCAGGTCAAGCTTTTCAAAGTACTTACTCAGTTTTCACAACTGACTTGAGACTCTCCTTCTGGCTCGAGAAGTCTCTAAATCTCTAGCTGCATTCTTCCATGTCCTGCTTTTTTACAATCATACCATAAGCATCCACCATTGCCCACTGTCAGAGACTGCACATCTAGCTGGAAACAGAGCTTTCCTCAAGCTTGGTTTGGACAGTTTACAGACTTTTGATATTAAAAGATAAATACACATAGGTAGGTAGCAGAGGTGGGTCCCAGAGTTCTTTGAACCCACTGTAAAGAGCCCTGATTTTACCTTCCTGTAATGGGTATAAATTAACAGTCCTTACATACTCCCTCAGCACAGAACATACAACAAACTGAACAATAAGGAGAAATGCTAAATAATGCTTTAGGCATATCCCAAAGATCTGATAACTATGCAAATGAGGCTGATATTCAAGAAGGTCTGTCCATTTCCATAAAAGGCACAAGTGGTTTTTTTATAGAAGTTTCTTCTAAGTGCACATAAAGGTCTAGCAGGATTAGTGCAAGGGACACTTAATTTGCTTTTAGTTTATGCAAACAGGCAATTAATCTACTGGAATTAAAAGCAATGCAATTTAAAGAAAGGTATGATCACACAGTCTAGCACTGTTTCCTGAGTCAGATGAATGAAGAAAAATCTTCTAAGAAAACACAATTAAAAAAACCAAACCAACAGCTTTTTCTTAAAATAGAGTTGTGAGGGTTTGGTTTGATTGGTTTTTTAACTGTATGCTTGTGCTGGAGGGGTGGGGGCCTATTTTAAATGAAAGAATAAAAAATGTAAAACTGAGACTGGGAGGATGAATTTCACAATGATCAAATATTAATAGAGCAGCTTAAAAATACCTTGTCCTGGTTAAATTCAAAGGACAATAAAGTACAGAATATTTTCCATTAATTTCATTGGACTTTGAATCTCACAGATGAAGAGTCTTAGACTCAGATACACCTCATCCAACTTTACATGCCTACATTGTAGATTACCAGCTCTGTGTTCAAAAGAGACGGTTATTTTCAGGACACAATTTATCTGACCTACTTTTGCCTCTAGTAATACAAAGTTGAACTGCATTAAGGAAGCTCCTATTTCTCTCCATTAACTATAAAGACAAACAGCTTAAGTGTACTCATTTGTATTACTGAGATCTATATTTGGACAGATGAAATCCACCCTTTGTCCTCGTCAGATATCCCTGAAATGAACAGAAACTCTACCAGTATACCAAATGCTCAATAGATAGAGCCGAGGCATCTCTCACAATATAACAGACTTTATTTTTACTGGAAGATAGGTCTCAGGAAGAAGTGCAATGTAAAGCACATAATCAACTGTCTGAACACAATTTAAGTGTTAAACTAAATTAATTAAATGATGTAATTATATGTCTAGTATACCAATTAATTGAAGTGACTGACAAGTGTTCACTTGAGGATAGGGAAATGCAGGAAGCTAATGTTTGTATGGATTCACATGTTAATTTTGTAACTTGTGACCCCAGAAAACTTTTAAAACAAAGACCAGCAACACGTTTTCAAATTACCATCAGGAAAAGTAAGGTAATCCCACCCCCCACCAGTCAATTTTACAGCCAACAGAAGGCACAAAACCACATGGAGGAGATATTTTTAATTAAGTGCAATATAAGGAGAATAATGGTTACCCGTATTCAGTCTAAACATCAGTATCAAAAGGGCCTTAGCATTTTAAAATAAGCCATTTAAGAAAGGTTTACTGTTTTAATCATAGGCTGTTTCCGATTATAAAGTAGGGCTTTTAATTAACATTAGTAAGGCCTAATTCAAGCTATAATTTGGTTCCTTTAGTTAGCAAATGTCTATTAAAACTGAGCAATTACGGTTAAATGGGTTGAAGCATTTAAAACACTCCCTCCTGCTTCAAATACTATAATAGAAAAGACACGTCAGTGACTAATTCAGACCAGAAGACATGTATTTCCCGTAAGTTTTATACTTCCTTCTTAATCATAAGGTTTACTAAAGAAGAATCCATTGGTAAACTAGATTTTTAGTGGAACATAACATTGTTATATGTTTGTGCATTACAGCTTACTGTGCATCATTTACAAAACCTAAATATAAAATACAAATTCTGTAATTGTATAAATACAGTATAAAGTTTACCGCTATTATGTTTTTTTGTCCCTTGATCTCCCAGTAATAAAAATATGTAGTAAACTGCCCGGTAGCATTTTGATGTTGTGTTGATATGCCAAGTATCAACACAACCTTTTGATTGTTGTGTTGATACTTGGCATAAGGGTCCTAAGTATGTATGCTGTGCGTGTACTCCTGACAGACAAAGGTAGAAGTATACTATGAATTGCATTACTTATCTAAAATGCATTTCAAAGCATTCCCGCCTCACCTTCCACTTCCCATTTTCACAGCTTCTTGAGAGACTGAAATTCTTCATGCTTGATCTCATCTTTGAGATCAAGTTATTTTAGCAAGTTCAAGCAAAATCAGCAGAGCAAGCTTGAGGCCTGTATTTCTGAGGGCATGACACACACGCACACATACCCCTGCCCATCTGTGGCAGAGCCCTCATACAGCAGAGCCCTCTGTTAACACACCCAAGCAGCAAACCTCTCATATGTTTTCTGGACTCTTCAGGACTCCCCACGAGCACACAAATCTCGCCTATGTAAATCAGGTAACATGATCAAGACACCAAGCTGTCCTGTTCATTAAACACGAGACCTGCAGAATAAGATAGGTGCAAACAGGATCATTCAGGTGGCTTCACAATTACAAACACTGGGGCTTTCCTCAATGAATGGCAATATTAACAGAAACACACCGGTCCTTCCAGAAAGCATCGCTCTCAGGCCTTCATGTTTTGAGTCAAGCCTCTCGCTAACTCAGGCAATTACATCATGTAATCTTACTCAGGATAAGTATTGATGTTGTCTTCCCATTGAGGAATAGGCTACAGCAACTGCCTATTATCTTACATACAGATCACCAAAATACTTGTCTTAATGAAACACCTAAAAATCACCACCAATGCCTAAACACAACATTGATAAAAATGACTAAAAGCCTTTCAGGATAAGCAGTACAGGAACATATTCTAGTAACTCTGTTCTTCTCAGTTATAGCATAACATGTAAATTTACTGTTTGGAATTCCTCAGGATACTAAAATGTATTATAACGATATACTATACTAAAGGAAAAGGAGGAATGTGGACACACACAGGTACTGATATATGCATATGCACTCACTTCATGCAAAGTCCAGTGAAAACATATGGAAATGTGCACTGGAAACTTTTGTATTAGCTTGAAGTAAATTATGTCAATTAGATATTCTAGAACATGGATGCAATTGCTGCTGCTATCCTGAATAGATCTCTGTGTGTTCCCTATTCAGAACTGGGTTTTGCTTTGTAAGTCCATATGTGATGCAGTCAACTGATTTCATTTTATATATATA
>JAAGNO010010403.1:0-42671 GCA_033439905.1 Ceryle rudis
CAACCCCGGCGGTGCCCTTGGTCTTCCCCCCGCCCTTGATACTGACCCTGCCCATGGGGCCTTCTCACTGCTGGGAGCAGCCCCTGCAGACAGGGCACTTGGAGAGAACCCAGCTGAAAAGGAAAATCACTGACCAGAATTACTTCTGTTCTCACTCAAACCAGGGCAGAATTTCTTCTGCATTTTGACAACTGAAAACTTGACATCTTTTGCCATCAAACTGGTAAACCTATTAATGTTTATCTCTCACAGGAAATATCCCTTCTCATGCCTTTTTTTTCTACTTATTCAGTAGAAAAATAGCAAATACATCACAGTTTAATACTGAAGCTACGTCTGTAATGGCATTCCTTTTAACTATTCATCTTTCCTGTTCTTTTTATTTCATTTTACAGGAATATTTTTTTCTTTTCTCAACTAATTGCTTATGCAGGGAAGATAACCCAGTGCATATGTGGATATGTAATGCAATTGATACAGAAATTAAAGAAAGGTTCAGGGTTCAAAAAGTTTACTGACAATGCAACCCCTAATGACAGGAGACATTCACAGTGTTCCACTATCAAGCTAGGATTAAGATCCAAATTCCTAGACAATTTGAATCCCTTCACCTTGAAGCTTTCAACAAGCATTTTCTATTTTAAGAAGGGTCCAAAGTCTCTATCTTACACTTAAAGAGTTGGGTATGTGAAAGCATAAAGCCAATGTTTAAATACTACAAGTTTTAAGTCTGAGAAGAGCAGCCTTGCCTCCTATGGCTTTAGGAAAAGGTTCAAGTATTAAAAACTGTGATAAAATTATTAAAAGCAGTTTAATTTTTTTTCTCAAAACTATTTGCAATTGTCTGTACCACACACAGACTGGAATATTTCACCATGGTTCATATTGCCTGGTCCTAAGAAAGGGCCACAAGCATTTTTAAGTTTTTTTTGAGAAATAAAAAGCTCAGTAAGACCGGGGTTCCTCTCCGTGTGTGCACGATGTTATTAGATAACACGATGTTATATAGGTGTTGTGGCAAAAAGAGGATTATTATTTTCACTCACAGAAAAAACAAGGAGAGAAAATTAATTACAAGAAGAGCTGAAGAGGGAAACTGGGGGGGGGAGGGGAAACAACAAACAATCAAACCAAAAACAAAACACAACCAACGAAACCCAAAGCATTCCTGGAGAGCAAGCTCTCTAACACAAAAACTGTTGACTTTCATTTAGTCAGTGTGAAATAGCAGTAGGGAAAAAGAGGAATTATTATAAAATTATCCTACTATGTATATGGGTATGAGCCACAGCAAGAGGCTATTTCTCATGGTGCGTGCCAACATTGTTGCTGTGTCAACACTTCACAGCCCTGCTGCTGCCTCTTGCTGCAGGACTAAGAATCATTTGTACTGTCGTTCTTATAGTTCAATAACAGTGCAGCTAATCACAACGGTAACTAACACCACCTAACTGATAATTGTTCATGTTCACCAGGGAGGATGTGATCCATTCTGAGCCATTATCACATCTTTCACAGCCCCCTTTTGTTTAGCTCTGACAGGACTGGGATCATAAGTGGTGTTAGTTCTTCATTTCCTTAGTGTTTCTCAAGGATTAAATCAAATGCTCCCCATTCAATAGCCCTTCTTCCCACACTTTTAAATTATTCCTTTTTTTTTTTTTCTTTTTATTAGGAAGCATTTTCATGGGGGTCAGTTATTGGCAAGAACAAAAATCTTTCATTTTACATAAAGAATGGTGAAGTTACATCAGTCTTTTTAAGATGGGGTTTTCAGAGATTTAATTCTAGAAATACAAGCCCTACTGAAATGCATTCACTCCTAAAGATTTACAAAGCTGCCCATCCACTTGGCACATACAGATTCTTCTTCAAAAGGTTCAAAGTGCAAACCTCATCCTGACTGAACAGTCTAAACCCCAGATTTATTTTTTTTTATAACTATGCCCCACAACTCTTGCTCTCCCTGATGAAAGCATAAGACCCAGAACTGAAGATAGCTCATATTTTTGGCTCCTATAAAGAGTAGCAGACAAGCACTGCAGCTGTGTCTTACTTCTGGCCTTACCCTAGAGAAACTGGGCTGCTGCCAGGTTTTTTGAGGGGAAGGAATCATTCTTTTTCCTGCATGATCAAATGAACTGAATAAGTACCAAACAATACTTGAGCTGTAGCTTGAGACTTACCCACACCTTTACATGACTCATAATTCAGTTGCTTTTAAACACATGAAAATCTCCTCACAACAGGTTTCTTCCCTTCTTCCTGTTATTAAAACAGAAAATAGCTCACAAATAATGAGAGGGAAGCACTTCAGTCAGAGCAGCGAGCAACACTGCTGAGGGCACTGACGCAGGAGAGCTGGTGCAAGCCCTTACTTGACCCTTCCTGCAATCACGTTAGACACTTGGCTACATGAAATAGGTCTGCCTAATATATCCTACTGGAAGCATCTCTTTCTGTAGAGATAAACAAGTGGTCACCAGAGGAGGAATACAAGCCTGGCTTCTAACTCAGTAATTTCCCAGACTCTCCTGCTGACTCCCCATGTATTTGCAGTACAGAATTGCATTACACAGGCTGCAAGCAAGGACATCTCCTATTGGACATCCTGCTTCAGGACACGCATCACTACATCCTCCAGTAGAAGCAGACAGGGCAGAAACAACCCACATATCCCAGCTCTGTACTGTCCCTTGCCATGGTATTTCTACAGTAGCTCAGTGACAAAAGCAATCACAGTGATTGTATGTCTCAGGACAGGATTTAAGAACTTAACTCTGATCCAGTTTAACATGACTTGAAGGTAACAGTAAAATTCATATCTTGTCCCTACAAAAACAATGACTTTTTAGAAAACAGACTGCTAAAAATGGCATTTCACTAACTAATTTCAGTTGCATGGAGCTGATGTTTTAAGATACTTTGTTTGGGTTTTTTTTTTTTTTAATATAAAAGATTAGCTACTCCTAAAATTATCCTTTTTTATTATTATTTCTGCCCTTTCAGTCTTAGTAATTTAAAGCTGATTTATTTCAAGTTTGAAAAATACCCCTTTTTAAGACTATAAACACAATCATTAATTGTTTTATGTAGCAGAAAGGTAAACATATCTATCTAAACAAACATCTGGACAAACAGGTGCTTCCTCATTCAATATCCTATTAATAATTCCACTTCTCTCTCCTCTTGATGCCAAACGATTTGTGAAGAATTTGAATCACAGTAGTATAAAGTGTCACCTGCTGATATCAGCTTATACATCTGAAATATCTTAGGCATTGGAGGCTATCTGGTGTCTTGAGCTAAGTTCTGACAAATAATGTGAGCAAACTAACTTCAGTCGATGTTGGAGAGACTGCAAATCAATACCTGAGTAAGACAGAGGTGTATCAGTCATTGAGCAGGTGATGCTTTCTCATTTCAGACAATGTCTAGTCTCCAATTTTTATACAGGTTGGGTGGGGTATCTTTTTGTTATTTTTGGTTGGTTGGGGTTTTGTTTGTTGGTATTGTTATTCTGTTTGTTTGTTTATCCCTTCGGTTGGTTGGTTTTATTGGGTTATCTTTATATTTGTGTATGTTTTGTTTGGTTGTTTTGTTTGGGTTGGTTTGTTGGTTTTTTTAAAGGCAGAAAATAGGATCTGAATTCTTAGGTCTGACAAGATTTTTCCCCAGTTCATTTTGTTAGAATGAGACTGTTCTTTGACTTAAGGATACTGGCCAAATGCCAGCTGTAATAATTGCAGCCTCAGATTCCTAAATTGTCAAGGAAGCTTCACTTGGATATACTGATCACCTGAGGGCACGCAGCCAAAAAGTTGCCATTTCTTATTCCATTCCACATCAGCGCTGTGTGAAGTGACCCCTGCACATTTCTTAGATATGTCACACAAGTGTTATGTCTTGAAGCTGAGTCAATTAATTACTTTTACTAGATCACCGGATGAACAATAGCGTAGAGCACTAACAACAAGGATGAACAGCTATTGCTGCGTTAGATTTGTACACTTCCTGGAACGACAGTGAACACGGTCTCTGTCACAAACACACTCAAAGCAGCAGAAGGCTTGTGTTTTCCTTGACTACTTATTTTATATGACAAGAACACTAACTAAAGACTTGGTTTTGTTGAACTAAAATGCAAGGAAAGCTTATTAGGAATGGCAAAAGGATCAGATTAAGTTAAGTGTAACCAATCTGCATCTTTACCCAAAATTCAGTACTTCTAGATGAACAAGGAGTTCCTCTACAAGCTACTTCAGATGAGGAAGTATGAAAGCTTTCCCCACTTCTGCTGCCACAGGGCAAAGTAGTGGTATTTTGGATATACTAGAGAGCCTAAAAACCACAAAACAAAAGGAAAAAGAACTGACAGCAAGGTAGGTGGGCTACTGAGTACCTACATACTCCAAATCTTGTTTGCTCATTCCCAAGATTTATACTGGGCCTTACAGACAGATCTATAAATAGAGCATCCACAGGCAGTTATGTTTAATACCCAACTATAAAACCAACTCAGTTCTGTACTGTTCTTCACAAAACAGAGCAAAGATCTTCAGTTTTACTGTTCTTCCAAGTGCATAAACATAATTCCCCAAAAGTTAAAGTCAGGCACAGAGCCCAACGGGAGATTTTTATTGCCAGAGTTACCGAACTCCAGGGGAGACACAGGGGAACAGGGGGGATGACACATACCATGTTTTTCATCTGCAATGTATCCAATCCTTGGATTGAGCTGAATCTTTTATGGGCTACAGACGGCATAGCTCAGAATAGTGTCATTGATGGAAAACTGTTCATTAAAAATCAGGGCCAGAGAATTGTACTTTTTGATATGGATCGCAGAATCATGGAATAATTCAGACTGGAAGGACTTCAGGAGGTCATCACCATACACAACAAAACGCAACTCTTACCGCAGATTGCACTACCAGTTATGACACTAGAATTAGTTTATCATTTTTTGGTATAAATTGTCAGATTGTAATAGGAAGTGAGCATAAAAATAGGTTGCATCAACTCATCACATACATTCTTTAGGAAAAAATAAAAGCCTTCTCCTAGACTGCAAAATGAACAAGAAATAGAATTTCTTCTATCACCAGTAAACTAAAAAAAACTTGAAAAGCTGGACCCTCCAAGTTACACAGCTAAAAATTATGGCATCTCACTTACAGCCAGCAGTCAGTTTTACTATTTCTGAACACATGAAAAAAGTTTCTACACATCCATAAAACCCAAAAAAATGCATTTTGATATCAAGCATAGTGTTTGTGAATCCTCACATATTTCAGGTGGAGTCCTTTCAAAGTACTAGTAACATGCCATTTCTTAAAAATAGATGCACAGTGAGAGCCATTGTCATCTTCTGACCTTTTTGATAATTCTGAGGCAATTTGCTAATGTATTTAAGAGCTCATACATAATTTTCAGGGGGTGGAGGCGGTGGTTTTGTTGATTGGTTTTAAGGTTTGAGTAGCTTCCTCCCCTCAATTTTAATGGTTCATCAGTAGAAAAAATAAGTAAAATAGTTATAACCACAGATCCAATACATCCAAGGAATTTTTAAGAGTCAGAAGATGTAAGAATTTTTGGCCAAAGGATTCAAATAGTGCGGAGCACTAGAAGTTATCAGAATAGGTCAAACCAACCAAATCACATCTGCTGGGGAGTTTCGTGCTATGTCAGAAATACCAAAGGACATTTATTTGCCTTCGAAAAAGGGGTATTCAAAAAAAGTCTAAAGGCTACACACTGCAAGGCAGTTTTGTGGATGTCCTGTGTGTACACCAGTTGTCTCGTGTGCGTATCAGTTACTCTTACTCAAACATGTTATCCTTTAGTATTAAATATATTCACTTCATTTTTTTCCCCTAACTGCCTTTTTAGAATGGGAAAGGTAAATAAGAAAAGGGAACGTATCAGCACAACCCTTAAATCTGAAGGGATGAACAAATAAATCTCAGTCAGCTGTATAATAATGCACTACTAATTTCCACCCAAAGTTAGACACAAAATTCCTTTGTCAATCAGCTTCTAGATCCACAGCACAGAAATAAGTAGTAAAATGGTAAATCCTGATGTATCAGCACTATTTCCACACTCATGTAATCCAGAAGCAGTATTTGTTGCTGAATCACAACTCAGTGCAATAGCAGCTTTCTAAACCAGGACATGAAACTTATTATCAAAAACACAGAAGGCAAAATAAGATGAGATGGCTAGTGCTTTCAAAGCCTTTTAAAATATAAATAGCACTTTTTTAAATTTAAAAAAAAAAAAAAAATCAAGTTAGATGCAATGATCAGTGAACTAGAAACACAGCATGCTCCCCAAAAGAGGAAGGGTAGGACATGGCTGAAATAGCTCTGCAATATGTTCTTTAAGTGGCAGACCAAAGTAGAATTAGTAAATGGTCTCCTCAACAGTTTCCTTTTCCTGTGTAAATTTATTATTACATTTGGTTTGTTAGGGCAAGATGCTCATTTTTGATACCACTAACAATGCCAAAAACAAAGGTTGATGTTGAAACTCCTGGATTTTACATACCACATATGGCGTGGGACTGTCTGAAACACTGACTGCAGAAAGATTTACAGCATTGTTCATGATGTTGCAGAATAAATTCAAAAAGTAGAGGAGGCAGGAACAAAAGAATAGAAAGAATTTAAGTGCTGCCGAAAAAAAGATGGAACTGTTAAATGCAGTTACTGAAAATAAAAAACAGCTGAACGTGTCAGATTCCAGAGAACTATGCTTTCTAATACAATTTAAATAATCGGATATTCTTACCAGAAGGAGTGCTGCATTTGATGTACTCGGATGAGAACCAGCTAAGTTTTCTCCTGAAAAAATATAAAATGAAAAGTATGTCAGGACAAGGCAGCTCAAAAATTTCCTGTCAAAACAGAAATGATTTAGATTGTTTATGTAGCATTAGTATGGATTCATTCACAAATAACTATTCTTAGTTATAACAACCTAATATTCTTTTTAATAACAGCATTATTCTGGAACAGCATATTTTTCACCAAGTTCATGTTAAGACAAGTGCTGAGCAGCTATTATGCCTCCTTATTTACTACTGCTACCACACAGTTGAGGATCCCAGCTGTGGGCACAGACTGCTTTGTGCTAATACCCTACAGACCTAAGAAGGTATAAAATGTTAGTTAAAAACTAAAACATGTCTTTAACATATAAAAGAGTTTATGTGCAGAGAACTAAGGGGTGGTGGGGAGTGGAAATCACTAGGTCTAAATTAATCTAGTAAATATTTATATTCCCAATCTAAAGGCAAATGGCTGATTCAAAACCCTTAATTCAGCATTACTGCAACTAAGACCTTGTGTATTCCTGGTCATAGGATGCTGTGCAGGTATGCAATTAAAAAAACCAACCAAACAAAAAAAAAACAAACAAAAAACCCCACAAAAACAAAACCAAACCAACCCTTAACTGACACTTTGTCAACCTGCAATTAGAAAATCTTATGGAAAGGTGAGGTGGTTGCAAAGACACGTTGGTGTGTTTGAGCACCCACTCGGATGAATCTACCAGAATCTTCACAGAATTTACCCAGCAGTTGCTTAAAAAGGAGGTTCGGGCACGAGGTTGATTCATAGTCATCAGAAATTGACCTTTTGTCATTGTGTCCATCACCAGGTAGCAGCTTTCATTATGGGATGGCACATTTATTCTGTCATGCCAACATGTTTAATGAAGCAATCATATGTACTAATAGTGCATTATATCAGGGTTCAAACGCTGCCCTCACGAACACCAAGGCCATTCTGTTGCCCTGTAAGTTAAGTCAGAAATGCGCCCTTTGTGTCCATATTTCCCTTCTGCAGTAGCAGTCAATCTTTCTCATGCCAAATCCTTTTCTTATTTGAATGACTGCACTAACTCGATCAGAAGACATGTGTCCTGTCAGACAGTTCCGTGAGAAGCCGCCTGTGAAAGCCTCTGCTTAGAGCAAGTACTTTCTTCCGCACACTAAAAGTGGAACGATTTTTTTTTTTTTTTTTGAGAAAGGAATAACAGATGTCAGGTAGACTTTTCACTCAGTAACTCGGGATTCCTGAAGTCCATCTTCCATGACTAATCTTACCCCCACATTTTTCACACCTTTGTCAAAGTCACTTGGACATGTTCCAGGACTAACAGATTCTCACCCCAACCACCTGTTACGTTTATATTTCTGCTAATTCTCTTTCCTGACTTAAGTCATCATTACTGATTAAACAGAAGAGAAATATGGTAACTGGTTTCTCATAAATGCCTTTTTCCTGTATGCACAGAGATGAAATTTAAAATCAAGATATAAGAAGTATAATTGTTGACATTGCTCCTCTCACAGAGTCTTTCCATGTTCCAGTGCTACATTACATTGCACTGAACACCAAGTGACAGATTTACCACTTCACAATGATTTCATTTTCAGAGAAGACAGTACTAAGCAACAAGCTGCACTACACATTAAACAGCATGACAGCCAAGGAGTATGCTAAAAAAAAAAAAAAAAAAAAAAAAAAGAGTCCTTTAAGTTTATTTGATGGCAGTTAGCTTTGTTATCACTGCAGAAAACAAGACACTGTAGCATAGGAACTTAAACCATTAAGTGAAATTCTAAGAGGAAAAAGGTTCCTGACATTACAACAACACTTCTGAGACCATAAATAAAATTTCAAAAGTGATACTTTAAGTTCATGCTACTGATACACTCAGTTCATACTCCTAAAACCAAACTCAAATACTGAAGAACCTCCAGCTTTACATGTCAGATGTAGTATTCAGAAGCAGTCTACTGTTTGGTACCAGAACTATTTATATACCTGATTCTGTAAAAGAGCAAAATTATGAGAATTTTGATACGATATTTATTTGCAAATATTTTTCACACAAAGCTTTTGTAGCCTGATCAAATCCTCCCTTCAAGCCATAGTTCAATTCATATTGTGAATACCACTAGAGTACATGGAGAACACAACAATTACAAAGTAGCTGTTACTTGAGGTATCATTCACACCTTGGTTTTCAGATCAAATATCTCCAGAAAAGATTAGATGTGAAAAATACATACTCTAGTTACATATTAATCCAGAAGTGATTGTCATGATCAACTATAAAGACAAATAAATAATTTGAAATATTAAAGAAAATAAAACATCAGCCAGAAACTAACAGATATATGCTTGAGTCATCTGCATTCCTAAATTTCCATCATTAACGAGCCAATGACATTAGGCTAAGTATGGTATTTCTGTTCCTAAAAGAACACTCTACTTTGGAAAATAAATCCAGGCTCTAACAAGAATGCTTTTTGCCCTTTCAAGCTCTTTAGGACATCTCACACGTTTGGGTAGGTATGGAAGAGACAGAAGATCACTATTTCTCTTGACACACTGCTTAATAGAGTCCTTTTGTTAAGATATTTCATACAAGTACAATACATTTTTTTTTTTTTCTCAAACCTGTTGAAACAGAGAAATCACTGTTTCTGTTAGCATCAGAAACTTACAGGAAAGCCTGCTTTTGTGCAGCTTCAGTGGGGTAGAGATGTGCTTTATTATTTATCATTAATAAAAAGTCACACCATCTCTTCTGAAGACCTAACTAGCTAGCTTGCTTATGTAATTTCAACATATAAACACTCTAGTCACAGAATCCATACAAAACCACCTGCCTCCTAGACCAACAGAACAGAAAGATGAACACTTGCCCTTTTTCCTTGGAAATGTACCCGATAAATGGGGATGGTTCTCTAAGAACATTTTCACTCGGCAGCTGTAAGGCTAAGGCAGTAGACGTACATCCATGCTTGGCTGGAGCTGGTTGCCCAGGTACTGTACTCCAGTAGAGCAGGAATGGCTGATCTGCAGCTGTACTGCAGCACCACAGCAGCTGCAGTACCAGATTTCAACTACCTCATTGAAAAATTCACCCTTCCTTTCAAGGGGGTGCTACAAATTCTTAAGCACCTTGAGAGCAGTTTGTACCCTGCTATCTGGATCTTGGAGTGGTGGAAGACTCCACCCTGCTGTTCGCTTTACTTGCATAGACTGGCAAGCCCTGTTCCCTCCGTGCACGCTTGAGGAACTTGATTTCACAAAAGCAATGCAATCAGCCTGGGTGTCTTGGAAGGTCATTTCCAGGCAGCATCACACTACCTGAGGAAGTTTTTCCCTAAGAGCTGTGCTATACCACTGCTGAGCCCTTCAGACTGTGCTCTTGTCCTCCAGCCTGACAACAGGCAGTCATTTCACTCTGTCGTATCTCAAGTCATTAGAGAATCCCATGGAACCTCACGCTGTCAGTTCCAAGTGGTATGACAAGGTCCAAGATAACCACACAATCCACAAGCCCATGTAAGTAGGACAGCAAAAAAATCAGACTGATTTAGACCTGAAAGGATCTCTAGAGATCACCTGGTCAAGGCCAACCTCAACGTTGGACCCAAAGTCAGACCGGGTTGCTGTATACCTGCAGAGTTCCACACACCTCTGTAGAGGTAGATCATTCAACCACTTCTCAGCAACCTGCTCCAGGGACCGACTACCACCACCACTTAGAAATTCCCCGCTCCCCTTACGTTCAACTGGAATTTATATTGGCAGAGTAGACCAGGCATAATCTGCAACTTTCTGCTGCAGACCTCCCAGAAATCTAGTTTCCTCTATAAACCCCATTTAAGTGTTTGAAGATGGCAGTGGGATCCTCCCCTGAGTCTTCTTTCAGAAGAGGCTCAGCTCTTCCATTTTCTCCTCATACATTGCACTCCAGTCTTCCAACACTGGTAAATTTATATTGTTGCAAAGAGCAAGTTGAGCAGTGTCACCACGCCATCCTTGCTACCTGATGTCTTTCTGTACTTACTGCTGCTAGCTTCTAGGATTTTTTTTTTTTCTTCCAGTTATTTCCAAATAGCAATTGCATGGCTGCCCAAAGCTTTTGGCCAAAGCCAAGACAAATTCTAAATCAGGCTTCAATCTGAGCCTTATTTCTTTACCACTGTGTCATTTACTAATCTTACCTTCCCAATATCTAACAGAATACGAAAAGAACAGGTGACAGAAGGATGGATCCACAAAAATCATGTGGAAGTGACCTCTACAGGCAGCAGTAAAAGCTCATTCATTCTCACTTAAGACAGTCAGAGGATTGTAATATGAAGTGGAATTATAGAAGACGACAGCAAAACTTCTTGCGTCTCCCTAATCGAGTTCACCTTTTCTGCAAGTATTGGCATTCTTTCCTCATTAAAATAAAAGAAAAAGGCCGTTCCAGACTAACAGACAAAACCTGGTGAAGAAACCATCCACCTACATGAGACAATAGAATTTCAGCCAACTAAGTAAGAGAAATCACAGTTCTGGCTCAAAGTCCAGCAGTTTACCTGGCAGAGCAATAGCTGCTGTTCTCCAGTACCTGCTGGGTTTAAGGTATGTGATAAGATGCTTTGATTTTGCATTGCAGGGGCCAGGCACATGCCACACAAAACACCAGTATTAACTACAAAAATGAAGCAGAGAGCAAGTTTGAGATCAGTCATCAGCTTGCATCTGAATGAGCTCTAAGTCCTCTTCTCAAGGCAAGGTGGTACATGTGAATATATCACTAACTGCAGATGCCACTTCACTTTGTTCCCAGCTGCTCATCACAGAGTGCCTACCCGTGCAGGGCTGCACATGTTCATTTCTCCTGACTCCTCACAAAGCGTCACAGCAATATTTTCCCTGCTTCCTTACTTTCTGCTGCTTTTGCCTTCCTACCGTCGCTCAGCTGAAGCTTGCATACATTGATGGGCTAGGCAGCTTTGGCATTAGACTGACATTCTTCAAACTAAAAAAAATATTCAAGAAGTGATCTTTGTTTTCTCTGCATCCATCTTCTCTGAACCTCTCTTTCCATTAGTTCCAATTTCTCACCAGCTTTTGTTCCCTGTCCAGGTACAGCCAGTTATGGCTGCTTCCTGCCAGAAGCTCTCTGTCCTACTGATCTGCAATTATCTCTTTTAGAACAAGGGTTACTAGTTTGGACAGTGAGACAACAGAAGCAACGGCGGGGTAGGACCAGATGGAACAGATCTCATAGAATACAGCTAGCTCTACTTTAGGAGGTCGTGCTCAGAAAAAGGCTCTCAAACCATGGAATGGTCTTTTGACAGAAGACTGGGACCTGACTACCTCTGAAGAAGGTGACCTCGCAATGCTCTATACCACACATTAAAACCCACCCCACACTCATCCCTAGAGCTCAGTTAAGAGTCTGGGTTTCAGTTTTTCTTTTGTTGGGTTTTATTTTATTTTTAACCATGAGAACTTTTCCTCTTCCTACCTCCAAATAAGATCAAAACTAAGAAAAACTTACTCCTGAACAGAGGCATACAGGATTAGAGATCTTTTGAATCAGGGTCTCAAGAGAAGTCACTTCCCCAAAGCAAGTAAGGTAATGTATTTTGTATTTTACTCCATACCAGGGAAGACACCCTTCTGAACATCAACTCACAATGCACCTGGAGTGAGCACTCTGTGCAGAAGGCTACAGTAAAACCAACCTGAACAGCTGATTCAGTTGCTTTATGGAAAGCACCTGCAAACTTTGCAGACTGGTAGAATGAACCCTGAGTGCTGTCAGCACTGGAACAGGAATGCAGGTGTCATGAACGGACGACTCCAGATCATGAGAACTCCTTTGGAAAGTTCCACCCAATTTCTGGGTCTTATGTGACCCGAGCTTCAAAATACAGAACTTGAAAGTTATTTTACAAACTGCCAGTTGAGTTTTGGCAAAGCCAAGAAGATATTAGTGTGAGTATTCACCAGATGATTTACAAATAAATGAAACCTGAACAATGTCTATTTTCAAAGGAGACATTTTCATAGAATATGGATTACAGCACATTCTCTGGAGTCCTGCTTCCCCTCCTAACACTACAATGCTACGCATAATATTTCCATAGAATTAGTTTATTCCCATACTCGCCTTCACAGGAGATTTCTGGCATAAAAATAAAGGTAGACAAGCAGACAAACACTTTTCAATGTCAGACTGACGGCAGATCAAAACAAAGACATGGAGAGTAAAGCTATACTGAAAACAATTCGAAGTACTCAAGTAATTGCCTCTTGCTCTGAAAACCATAAGGAAGCTTTTGTTACTCTAGTGAAAAAAAAATTATCTTAAAGAGATACAGTAATCTTAAGAAAACAGTACTCTACAAGTTGATGATTTGATCTATGGAACGTATTTCAGAGTTACTAGTTCTGCCTCCAGTACTGTAAATACTGGCTATTTCTTAGCTTAATAACACCACACAGACTATTGCTGGTCAGGTCTTGGTAGATCTCAGTAAATTCTCCAGAAAGGATTGGAATATTAAGAAGACTCAATGCTTAAACTATGAAATGTCATACTTGGAGTTTCTCATCACGATTAGACATAGTTGTGCCACAAAATCAAAATATGTTTGTGCGTCAGTGTTTAAATACATAAAAAGATGAAATTTTTTGATAGAAAGATTAGTCGCTTAAAGAAGATATGAAAGGAGCTGTATTGGGAACAATACTTTAGACTCTCTTAGGCTATGAAGACTAACCATGATAAAAATCACACTTCAAACATCAGCACTTCAGTCTACACCAAAACCCAACAGTTCTAATTGCACTGGTGTCATTGAGCCAGACTAATAAGATAACTATATGTGTATTTACTGTGTACTGTTATAAGTTTCTTGGGGACTAAGCACAGTAAAATAAATCCAATACAGCAATGGAAAAGGTTGTGCTATGACTCATAAATATTTATAAACCAGAAAAACAGTGAAGTTTGGTTTGATATTCAGGAAAAAAAAAAAAGATTTATTTTTCATGAATCCAATTCTTTAGGAGCTTTAGTGTGCAACATTTTTAATCTTTATATAAATGACCTTGATAAAATTAATAAATTGAGCAAGACTATCACCTAGTGGTCAAACAGAGCAATATTTTATTTCTTTTTCTTGTGAGCTCTTCCATTTGCTGAAGAGGTGTTTGGGGACCTCCCCCCCCCCCCAACTCTGTCAAATACTGAATCTGTACAGTGATATTAGATAAGAAGCAAATTAATATATTTGGAACCCCATCGTGTCTATGTTTTATCACTTGCAATTTATTTTTTTATTTCCAGCAGCTTTTTAAAAACATCTTGCATCTCAAAACAGTTCTACTAAATCCTTTATTTCACTTGCTGTTTTGTTTGGGTTTTTTTCCTTTCCTGAAGCAAACTCAAATATCTACCTTAAAAGCCTAATCAGACTTTTTCAAGAGTCAGGCAGCATCCTTTGACCATGAGAAAGGGAATCGAAAATGGAGAAGATACTTCAGATAGATAGAAAACCTAAGCTGAAGGAGGAAAGTGAAACAGTAGTTTCTAAAATGAGCAAAGTCTAAAAGGAAATAACCAGTGTCAACTCTGCAGTGAAAAATATTTTTGGGTGTACTGAGGTTTTTTTTTTTTTGGGGTGTATGTGTGGTATGTGTTTCATTTTTATTTAAAAATAAACACAGAAACCACACACACTTGAAGCTGTGCAATGTTATAGTGTTGGTATTCTGAAATGCCTAGGAGCTCTTCTGCAGCCCAGCCCACTGCAGACTGCACCAACACAGAAGAAAGGCTGGTGCATGCCCTAAGGGGCTTACTCTCCGCACCTCCCCAGGGGTATTATACCATGACCATTCTGCTCAAGTCGGTAGGATGACATTTGAAGAGGCGCAGAAGGTAGAGTGTCCAGGATTATGCTGGACAGTCAGCACACCGGAATTATTTGACATGCTGGAAGAGGAAACAGGTTTCCATCTTTGAGGTTTATTGCTTTCAGACAGTTTTCTGTGTCAACTGAGACAAATAAATAAATAAGGATGCCATTTTTTCCACGAGGTACTGGTGCTATTACTCTTCAAACTATGTTGAAAAGTTACTCTAAACAGACTTCACTGCTTTTTAAACAAACAAAAAGTAGGTTTTGGAATGGTAAGAAAAAAATAGCTCCAAGTTTGAAATGAAAAAGCAGGACGCTATCGTGAAAAGACAAAGCACATCCATACAGATAGAGGACCTTGGCTGCAACGTGGCTTGCGATTCAGCCTTGGCTTGCACTCGTCAGCTTCCAGCAAGGGCAAGGAGGTTCTGCGCACCTATCCCAACTGCCTGGAGAAAAAAAGCCTGTTTTTGAAAGTGTTCTTTCACAGCACTGGATGACAGTATAACTCTTGTATTTTGCTTTGGTAAAAACCTTTTATTCTCACTTTGGATGATTTTGGGTGGGAAGAGTACATACACAGCCTGTTTAAACTGAACTGCTAGTCCACCACTACAAAGGACTAGGCCAAGGGCGAAAGACCCTTTACTTAGATGAACATATCATTCCATGTTTATAAAGCACCAGTAACAGGGACATAACAGGGCTAGAGAAAGCAAGGAGAAAATCTTCGCTGCTGTTATAATTTGTTACATCTTATAACTGCACTCAAAAGGAATAAGACTTGACTCCCACCCACCACTGAAAAAACAGTGCAAGCGATATTTCAAAAAACCTCTCCTTATTACCACCTACTAGATTAATTTATATTAATGACGTAAGACATTACAAATCCCAGAAGAGAAAGGCACTACTCTATCAATCTACAGCTTCGAAGGAACAGACATTGTCTATTTTAATTGGCTTTTTTTTTTTTTTTCTGTTAATATTTGCTGCTAATTAATAAGGGGTAGAAAAACTCTAGGAGAAACTAAATGCTCTGTTGCTAGAAGCTAGTTACAATATAACTCATTAAATTAATAGTTCGGGAACCTTCAAAATGTTCAACTTTACTGTGATGCAAGTAATTGTTTATTTCTTCATTCATTACAGATTAAGAAAATACAAATGCTTTTCAACAGTTCCTAGGGTATTATTCTTTTTGTCAGCTTAAAGAGCCTTTAATGGACTTAAACCTGACTTTTAGTCAAAGCCAACTGGAGCTTAAGTGTTTCAAAACATGGCTAACCATTTATTGCACTCTATTCACTGTGGTTTACAAACAACAGTAAACCTACCCGAGCTCACTATTCCTGACAAAACATGTATTTCTATAGCCCATGTAAGGTACCAGTTACAGTATCTCAACATAGTTCATGCATCTCCGTGCTTGGGTACCTAGGAAGTACATAAGAATGTTGTCCCAGAGCTACAATTGACAGTTTTACTCTTTCATCATAGTACAGCTATCACCTAAGCAAGGGTAAAGTGTGCTTTGAGAGGAGACAGAACACTCCTGGGAGCACACCAGAAATGTGGAACACACTTCTCAGTACAAGAAGTCTGCCTTTTCACTCCTCTGTCCATATTGATTTTGCCACACCGGTGCTACGAGCACATGACGTATACAGACTACTTAAGATGCCATTTCCAGTTGCTAGAAGAGAAGATCATCCACCTTATCATACTGTTGCTTTGCTTGCCTGTTAGGGAACAGCAAAGCAGAGTTCATACAGCACACAAATGTCTAAGTATTCAAAGGCTCCTCTTCCGGGAGGGGCATAAGAGTGTGGCTTTGAAATGCAAATTATAGGTCAAGTTATTCCAGGATGGTAAAAGCCACAGCTTCAGAAACCCACTGCTGTGACTGCACCTGTTTCTCATCTCATGGGCAGCGATAAATTTGTTTTATCCATGACATTATACAACAATAATAAGGAGAGGCTTAACATCATATTACTACCAGAAGTAATACAGGAGAAGGTAGCCTGAACAGTGTAGTGTTCTATTGATTTGAGAAGAAAATAAAAAGTGTTCCCTTCAATTTGACCCATGACATTGTTTCCCTAAAACCCCCCTTCTGTTTGTTTCGACTACTTGAGGAGTTCAGTATTTCATCTCCAACCAGAAGGGCACTGCTGCACTAACTCCCAAGGATACAGGAAAGGTGACAAACCCTGTGCACGCAGCGGCTGGTTACAAGCAATGATCCCAAACACAGCTCACGCAAAGTACAAACCCAGTAAGGAACAGCATGTAAAGGATCCCTAGTGTAATATAAAGCTCCACACAAAAGGAAGGCCAGCAGTAAAATGCAAGAATCAGCAGTTTCAAATCGTACTCTCACCTTTCCAACACACTTGTTTCTACACAGTGATGAGCAATACACACTATAGCAGTTTCTCAATTGTCTAAAAGCAATTATATATTAGTTGCCAAGAAATACCACCCATGTCAAGAATTTGTATGTAAAAATGTGTGTATCCAGCTGATCACTACCACTGGGTCTTCCCCTCATTATGTTACAGGTACAAATTGCTGTAATCACAGTAAATTCAGACTGGACACACAGGGGAAACTCCATGTTAGTTGACATTTAACATCTCTCCTTCATGTCCCACACTAGAGCTCGTCACCAATCCTTGGTCCTGATACAGGAGAAAAGCCCACAGGAAAGGGCAATGGGGGGAGTAACCCCACTGTTTTCTACTGCCCTCTTCCCGAGGAAAAAGTACATCTACTGTTTTCAAAAGTATGTGTTTGTGGAGGGTGACTGTAAAGCAGTCGGGGCATGAACACAAAGTGTTCAAATGTGAATTGCCCAAGATCAAGCAAGAATATTTACAGACGCAGATTTTGATTTAGTTGACTTTTTTGGCAGGTAAGCAAGTTGTGTGACAGTTAGTGACTCTAGTTACAGCTTCAGATAGTTAACATTTTCAAACATCTCATAGAAGGGGTATCTAATTTTGACGAAGGAGAAAAGGCTCCAGAGGTGTCTGTCTCACATTCCCAGAACAACAGGTTTGAGATCTTGTGTTGTAAGAGGCAATCTGCAGCCTTGGAAAAAGCAAAATCTCAGCTAAACCCGACTAGCTATCATGAGTATCTGTAGGTTTACAAACATGAATTAAAAAGGGTATATTGTTTTTCTTCACCGGGCCTTAACATCTACATTCAAGTCACTCTTCTGATGTTCCTCCTTTCACTCATTTACAGGCAGAGTGCAGGAAAATGGCTGCCATGGATCTATTTGGGTCACTTAGACTGGGCAATGGCCTTATAAATCTATATCCTTGTGCAAATTGCTTTCAGCAATACAGATTCGGATTTACCCAGCAAACATGACGTAACAAATAAAGTTGAACTTACTCAAGATCAAGAAGTCAATTTTTAACTATTGTAAATGTCCAACCCTCCTTCTTGAGGCACCTTTAAAATTATTTTTTGAAGCATTTTAACTATGTGATCTAAAAGATCATTAGAAATATTAATTAGACCTTTTAATCTCTCCTACAAAATTAAAACAGAAGCATTGTCATTTAATACCTCTATGCAACGGAAGTTTTAACTCTTGGATTACAACAGCTTCAGATGAGAAATGACTTTGTGTTCTTGCTATTGGTTTTAGGATTTATTTTAACTTATTCTACAGGATGTTCCTGACAGCAGAAATTTTAACACCAGGGAAGAGACACAAGCTTCTCCTCCATAACTGTAAGAAGTCCACTTGTGATTGCTATTTTTCAAAATGATGATGATGACGACGAAATGAACAAGAGCACAATACTTATTCCAAGCATATTCATGCCTCCGCTAGCCACAACCAAACTGGCTGAGGAACCAGTGGCAGTTAATCTATGGTGGCAGATAACTCAGTGCCATTTAATTTATCATCTCTGAAGTGTTTTCAGCTCCTGTTGAGCTCTGCTCTGCCAAGAGTGCTACTAGTATCTGGCCTGACTCATAGCTAGCATGTGTAGAATGCTGCCATATTCCTGCTGGTCTCCAGAAGGACCCTAGAACAGGTGCTATTGCTCTGAAAACCTGCCACAAGATACTTGCTGCAGTACAACACTCTGGCTACAGAAGGGACACATTATTAATGACAGGAAATGAAAGAGAATCACATCGTACCAATCAATTCCTATACCTATTTTTACTATTGCCATTCTCCTTCCAAGAATTTCACTGTGTCTCAGTCCTGCACAAAAAGCATATTCAGATCCAATACAGTATTTCTTACAAGTGTTCACAGCCATCAATGATTATTGGTCTTGTTTTTCTGAGTTTACAACTGTTTTCTTCAGTATCATTTCTACTAAACCTATGTTTGAGAGCAAATCTGTCTGCCTCACTCTATTCCAGGGAGGAGTGACCTCTCCTTATGTTCAGCCCATGTTTACTCCCACTGAGTTGTAAAGTAACCATTACTCACAGTAATCACATTGTTTTCATCATGACTTCACAAGTTGCATCTAGAGATGTAAATAACAGGTCACAACTATACCGTGTAGCCAACTTTGTACCGACATTTCAGATATAAAAGTCAAAGCCGAGATTCAGTGTAAAATTGAGCTCCTCTTCTTCTATACCATCTGCAGATGTTAATTGCTCGTTTGATAATACCAAAACTAACTGCATTAAGGCTAACAGTGGGAATGTGGACTACTGCAACTTATTACCAAGGTCCCAGAGTATAAAGAGATACCTTGTTCCATTTTACTCCTCCAAATAAGATGGATTAACATCAGCACGATGTCTGATTCCCTGAAGACGTTATTAACTCAGGCCTGCAGTGTTAAATAAGTCAGATACCAGATCAGACAGAATTAGAATACATTAATCGGTGAAGGATGCATTGTAAAATATGCACTTCAGCCTAACTACTTGTACATTATTGCTAGAGTTTAGAGACAAGTTTCCACCTAATGACAAATGTACTTTTTTCTTCAGACGCCAGAATTTAGTTCACAAATGTACTGACTGGTGGAACCAGTACAGTAAGAAAGACAATAACTGCTGCACAGAATTAGCATCTTAGGCTGCTTGGTAGTTTGAGACTCACAAGGTGTATTGTGTTTTTAATTAATAAAATAAATTGAAACATTCTTGTAAATATGAGCTGCCTAAAACCCTGCTGCTTTGTCTGTATTTCAACTTAAATTGCGCACGGGCTTGTGCTACTGAATTTTTTTCTTTTAACATAAATATTTCAATGTCTTTCAGAAAAACTTGCCTCATGAAGTATGCTAATCTCCCACCTCTTCAGACCTGACCACTGCACTGCCTATGGGACCTACTTGTATTCAGACTTAAACATGTAATATTTTTTACTTTCTCCCACATCCTTGACTCTAGGCTTTAAAAATCTTTTTATAAGACTTACTTTCACTTAAGATGGACAGCACAATTAACCACGATACTTATTTAACAGAGTGAAAATGAGACAGGGAACAAGATTCACAACAAGCCAACCCCCAAACCAAAAAAACCTAAATGCAATGGTCTCTCTCAACCCCTCATCCCATCATCAATTGCCATCTTTATTCTAAAAGAAAGTAAAATAGAACTGATTACATGCTCTTAAACATACAGAATCATAACCCAGCTGAGGTTAGATGGAGCAACTGGAGTCCCACCCCAAACGCAGAGCAGAGGTAGCTGCAACAGACTGCTCAGAGTGGGGTCCTGGTGATTTTGACCATGCCCAAGAATAGAGATGTTGTAAGCTCTCAGGACTGCCTCTGACAGTGGTCAATGACCCTTACAGAAAACAGGGTCTTTCCTATGCCTGTGTAAAGCTTCTTATACTAAAATTTGTGCCAGTTGCCTCTTGTCCTGTAACTGGATACCACTGAGAAGTGTCCAGCTCTGCCCTCCTTACATACACAACTGTAATCAAGGCTGAGGCAGAAATCATACCTGTCACTGAGGGGATCTGATTTTTGTTCAAAGAAAAACTCCAATTTTTTTTTTTTTTTTTTTAAGATAGAAACAACTCCTAATTTTAACAAAAGAGCTGTACAGAAGATAAATCCAGGCCATGAAGATTTCATTATTTTATTTTCACTGATGAGTAAGACTTTTTTGGTTTTGTTTTTGATCGAGGAGGGGAAGCTTTAATTTTTTGTTTTACTGTTTCTCCTCACTGAAATAGTTCCCTCCCTCCAAAATAAAATTTCAGTAAAATTGACAGGATTTAGGATTTTTTTTCATGTACTGAACCTTTATCAGAACCTCAAAAGGTGAAACCACATATGTTAAAACACAGGATTTTTGAAGCACCCTCCAAACAACAGTAAACTACATCACAAGAATCTGGGCAATCACCCACCTCCCACTCTGTAGCAAAAGATGATTCACATTCAGATTGAACTTAGCTCATATCCAGTGTCCAAATACCATTATGACTGGTGTACTGTGTGATTGATTCAAAATAATCTATCTCCCTCAGATTAACATATAAAAATGTCTCCCCGGAATCACAACTCTTTCTCGTACCTAAATTCTGCAACAATTCTCACTAATAATCTGTTGAAGCTATGTCCTTACAGATTTAAGAGCTAAGATGTATGAACATGCATTACAGAAAGGGAGCAAAAACCCCCTACCTATCCGTGTTTAGCGCTCTCTAAAAGCCACGGGACACAGACACGAGATCATAAATACAAGGTTGAAGTTCACCAATACTGATGAGAGATGTAGTATAATGGGAAGCTCGCTATGGGCAGAATTACAGCAGAGCACAATTTCATCTTTAGTATTGTTTTGGGGAAAAACAACACGCAGGTGTGGAGATTAATAAATAGTCTAGTTCTACACTTGCCCAACTTCCTTCTGGCTCCAAAAATCGGTGCTGATTTCTTAGCCCTGGCTCAACTTACATTAAAGATGTTAGAACAGTACAGGGTTTGCATAGTCTTGAGAAAGCAATAACATGAGAAGCGGGATTTGTATTACATGCATTTGTGTGTCTGGATTGGACCCAACAAATGAATTAGCTCAATCCAGCTCTTCACAGCTAGCACAAAATCATGTTTTGGATTAATTTTCAGGCAGTAGAACTGTTTCACTCGGTAGATGAAGTGTTTTGGAATGAGTCTGAATGAGATAGTTAAAAACATTGCATCTAATCTTTTTTTCAATTGCTCACATTTAAATCATCACAGCCAAAGAACCCAGCTCACATTCTGCTTTCAACCACACTAGGGGGGGAAAAAAAATCCAAAGAAAAAAATACTATAAAAACCTTACATGCTCTGTAATCTTTTGGGAACTAGATGATAATAATAATAATGATAATAATAATAATAATGTTTAACAGCAATATAGCACTTTACCTCTTCAAAGCACTGCACAGTCATTAACTGAAAAATCATCTGACAACAATATCTCGTCCACCTCAAGTCTGCCATCAGTGATGCACTCCAAACACTCTTCATTCAGTCCTGCTGAGAGCACTGCTGCAAAAAGGACACTGCTTCATGCATCCAGCACCAACTGGATTATTTTCTTTCTCCAGTTTAACAGGCACACTTCCTGAATGAAGCAAAATGTACCTCAAGAGGGCAATACCAGCGGAACATGGTCTATCTAGTAAGAAAGGCCACTGCTGACAAACAATTTGTCCTTGACACTCCAGCATTCAGGAGGATGATGATGGTCAGCACACACAACAGCAGCTGTGGTCCAGTCAGTGTATGACTGATGTGCAGTTTTTCCAAAAGTAAAATAATGAACTTTGTTATTTCCATAAGAACAAACCAAAAAACCCCAAACCTACAGATGTCTTCAACTTCCATCTAAATACAGTTTGAATAACTAGGAAATTCTTTGTGTTTGGGGGGGAAGGGGAGGCCATGACATACCTAGGAATAACAAACTACCAAGCTAATTTCATGATTCTTTTCCTCTGAAATGTCTGCAAATTAAAACTGCAGGATCTCCCCACAGATTGACTGACTTGATTATCACAGATATACAAGGTAATACTAAGTGGGTTTGCATTCAGTTCTGCATTCATTTGGCACAAGTAAGGTGAAGCAGTAATTTATTACTGTCTTCTCCAAAGTCACCTTTACCATTTGTCACACATGCATCCTGAAAGATTATTGTACAGAAAAGAAAGCCATGACAAGTAATCCAAAGCATTCAAGAGGTCACTTTCCGATAAATGCTACCTGAGATAGGGGATACACAGAAAAAGATCCCTGATAAGGTTTGCTTGGGGAAGCAGCTGCAGCAAATCAAACAGATACACAAAATACAGAACTTTCAGATTTATCTCTCCCCACTCCCTCTATTCCTTCATCTACATCTTCTATATAAACACCAGCTACTGCGCTGTGAATTCTGGGTATTATGAAAATAAATCCTTTATTTGCATTTTACCTTAATCTAGCTTGAGTAAAGAGGAACTTCAAGGTAACACTCTAAAAAGGACATCTCTCCTAAAGGCAGAATAAGTCTGAAGAGCAGAACACTGGGGTTCCTTTACAAGTGATTCAGATTCCCAGCACATTCTCCAAAACAATAAAATCATTTGTAAGACTTAGGCTGATTGGAGAATGAACATTGCCTGATCAGAAGAAAATTGCTTTTTAGTTACCCGAGATAATCTGTAGAGCACTCCAACTTTCCAAGAGGATACAGAAGACCTCACCTCCTTTTCAGATCTTTGTAGCAAACACCACCAGAGGTTTGTTATATTCATAGCAACGCCAACCAATTGGCAGTTTTCATTTCCCATTCACTATTAGAAAAGTTGCTAATTTCAGTTGATTTGCTCGGTGCTTACTGGACTTGAGCTTTATAGGCTACAAATATTAGCAAAGCCTGATAACTTCTGGAAAACTTTAGCTGTTTTAGCAAAATCCCCACCCTTTTAGATACATCTCTGACCTTCTATAAAGATATATATCATTGCTTTAGGGAGTACACAGAGAAAGGTGCTGTGGAGTTCACTACATTATACGCCCACAATGCTTATGGGAAGCCTAAGTTATCACATATCATCACAGAGAGACATAAACACCTTTCTTTTCAATGAACCTACACTTTGTTGAGGATATCACAGCTTCCGTATTGACTTCTCGTACGCTGAAGAGGCCTCCTGGCTGAGCATAACATTAAGCAGTACTGTTGCCTTACAGAAATAATGTTATCAGCACTAGAAGTGCATTTCCTATTTTTTTGAGAAAAAGCAACAAGCTTTGCAATTCTCTTTGCCATAATTGATTTACAAAGAGTTAAAGAAATTAACACTGGATGATCCGAAAGAAACAAAGTTAATAATAGAATAAAAAAATATTCCAGTATGCCAAATTTCTTTGTTAACAGGTTAAAGATATTTGTTTAAATTTAATTATGATTTAAAGGAGTGATCCCCCCCCCTTAATAGACTAATGCAACAAAGTCCAAACTTCAAAAGGTGACCTCTTGTTCTTCTCTTTGAGTGTCTTCCACTGTAATTATTTTGTTCTGCTTTTGGTACCTCCTCTGAGGAATCAAGGACCACAAAGTAAGCCAACATGTACATTTCCAGTGGGTCATAAACCCTGACTAGATGACAGTTAACCTCAGTGACTAACTTGCTGAGGAGGTGTCACAGCAACATTTATGATTCATGACTAGGGTGTTTGAACGCATTTCAAACATTCATTATGCCCTGTGGCAGTTTTACTGCTCTTCACAGTATCACAGAATATTCATGGTTGGAAAGGACCTCCTAGATCACAGAGTCCGTAACAAAAAAAAAAAAAAAAAAAAAAAACCTAAAAAACCCCCAAACACCTAAATACCCAGAGCTTGCAACTTCTGTAAATACCTACAACATCACTAGGATAGTTTCTCTTCAAGATGCCATCATTCTCTGCCATTGGCAGGGGGATTGGAACCAGATGATCTTTAAGGTCCCTTCCAACCCTGACAATTCTATGATTCTTCAGGTGACCCCACACTAAGTTTGCACAAACGATCTAACTACTTTATCGTAGAAAGTCTACGCTACCTTGCTTTTTAGTCAATAATTTACCCTATTAGTCATATCTATTAGTAATATAAAAGGGTCATTTTGTCATTCTTTGTCATTAGACAGACTTTGCCTTCAAAAAGACTGTGGATTTTCTTTGTGCAAATACGATATGGCTTGATTTGTTGCATCAAGATCTCTCAGTAGCATAATATTGAAAAGCGTGCACTTGCACACGCAGTGCAGTGAGTATCCTGGTATTTTCAGGATAATCAGGGACAAGACACATTGAGCACAATCACCATAATATACTTTCTACATTTCCTAAATTAGTTCTCTCCCAATATTATCCCCTTAGTTCACTGATGTGCGGCTGCACCATTCCATGTTTTAAGTCTTTCAAGACTGGTATGTCAGCTCTAGCAGCTTTTCCACAGGGGAAAAAAAAACCAAAAAAACCCAACAAAACCATTTCAGTAAGAAATAAGATTGCCTGCTTGCACGCTACTTAACAAAATGCAGTCTATATACCAGTGCAACAATGACTATTGAGAGGCAAGGACAAGTTAAATTAGGATTCAGATTCACTGGCAGCATCAAGGCTTGTTTTCCTCACTCTTAAGCATCCCCTTCCATTCCCTTCTCTAGCTTTCAGTAATTGAGAAAATTTAGAATTAGCACAATCCCCAAACAAGCAGCAAGCAGGGAAATTACTTAAATGAGCCAGGTAGTGTTACAATGCATTTTTTGCTTAATATCTTTAAAACACTATCTGTAGAAGAATTCCTATGGAAATCTGATTTAACTAAGAACACCAAAAAAAAAGAACTCAAAGGACATAGCTTTGCTGTAACACAGAAAGCACAGCCACATACCCAAAAAGTTTGAGTATCTGTTGGACAGTACTGGAACTTAACTGATACTGCAGTGAAACCAGAGCAACCTGAAGCGGCTGCAGGTAAAGTTCCGATAAAATAATCTTACTGTCACCTTCTGTAGTCTTATGCAATTAACATATCTCCTCCCTGGTTCCTGCCAAAACCTAGCCCATGACACGCTTCTGCTACCATCACCCCCCAAAATCTAATGAAGGCGTTCACACCGTCCAGCAGATGTGCATTAAACATTCTCACACACAAAGAGTGCATTTCTTGCCTGGAAAACTGTCATATACAAAGAAACATGTTCAGAGAGGAAACCATATGAGAAGTTACTCACTCAAGCATATGACATGCAGTGCCTACTGTATCTTCCGGGGGGCAAGGCAGCAAGCTTTGTGATAATGATTGATTTTTGTGCTGGGCATATCAGAATCCTTCAATCTCATCTCAAGTCCCAGCTAAGAACCACTCTTTTTTGGTAACCACATACATAAAAAAATTTTAACTATCAGAATTTGAGCAATTAAACTGATACCCATGGCTAGCTGTATTCAGATATGGGGTTTGTTATATCCAAGGAATGTTTTTTTATCTTTCCCTGAATGCGGGAGCTGAAGGAAACTTGGATTTTTGTTTAAGTTGTAGAATTTATCTAGGAACAATTATCATTACATTTGTTTTACCAGATCAGCGCTAATCTAATATTATTATAGAGAAAATAAGTGTAGCCTAGTTGCAAAAAGCACAAAAATATCAGAAGCATCTTAAGTCTCTGGTCCTGACAAATATTATCTTTATTTAGCTCTTGTGAACTCTTTGTGCGTGGCTCATTACCGAAACAAAGCTTGCAGCTAGCAGCATTTCTCTGTGCTCTCCCAAGCGTGCTCTCAAGGAATATGGCCCTGCCTCTTGTTGATAATACTTTGCCACTAGGCGGGAATCTTTGAAAGAAAGATAATGCTTTTGCCTCTCAACTACCCCGTTTAGGGAAGAGAACTAGTATATACAAAGAGGAAAAATACTTGAAAGTGTCTTTTGGGAAAGAAAAACAAACCACAACAAAATGTAATCAAGTTTGTACTGTCTACATTTAATAAGCAGCTTTTACCAGGACTGATATCAGCACATTGTTTTACTGCCTTAGAGGCATCTAAAGGATTTACTAGTAGCTAAATTATCTGCTTGGATTTTGTTGGTGGGCTCAGTGCCAAAGGAGGTTTACATTCAGGTTTGTTTGGTGTTTCGTATTATCCTTCCCATGTCCGTCCTCCACCCACCGTGGGCAGGAAAGCAAGTCCTGGGGAAGTCAAGTAGACCTAAGGCTTAGTATATTTTCAGCAGTTCTAGCTATGTTTCAAGTACCTGGTTCTATTATGGACCTGAAAGAAATTTCAACATTCACACCCCCAATGAAGTCTTCAGAGAGAAATACTAAACAGACTGGAGAGTCACTGAGTAGCATTTCCAAGAATTAGCCACTGTTTACATGCTTAGATAACCAAATAATCATCAAGCAAGTCATTAAAAGGTTGGTATAGTACTCGAAGCAGTTTCTCTACTTCCTTTCCCTGCTTCTTTGCTGAAAGCTATAGAAGCAAGAAAAGTTTCAGTGAAAACACCTCCTTGGTCTGGCAGATTGAAAGGATTTCTATCTATTTTCTGGAATGTACACAATTCACTCCAGTATCATAGCCACTGATATATCAGGAAATCCTGGTATTTCACATTTAAGAGGCTTTAGTGTCACTCATTTTCATCCTACTACAGCATCTTGGAAAAAAACCCCACCATTTAGTATAAGGCTGAATTTTCCAGCTAATCCTTGAGGCACTCTTATGTTTACTTCATCTACGAGACAAAGTCATGAAAGGAATGGAGTGCATTGTTTCCTGAAAGGGGCATAGGTAAGAAGTCCATCATCCTCCTTTGGGCATTTAAATATTGGGGCCACTGAGAAAACGAAGTTCATTCCTCTGCTGGTACAAGATTAAGTACATCTCCTAATGAAGGAACAGCTGAGGTTTTCCCCAACAATACATTTCCCATACATAAATCTGGCATCTCTCTACTTCTTAGTAAACAACTGACAACAGATTTTTGGTTGAAAATTGAACTTGAATTTTGCCAAAATGTCTAAATCAGTAGATAAGCGCTGAAAAAGATACAGAAAAGCCATGCCTTAGCATATCCCACCTCTCATGTGAGACATGGGTCATGTGCTTATGTGCTCATGTGAGACATGGGTCATGTGCTTATGTGCTCATGTGAGACATGGGTCATGTGCTTCAATACTTTATATGCTTCTGGTCATGATGGAAATACCACTGCTTGGTGAAATTTACTTGCTCAATATCCATGATCTCTGTGGGAAGGAAGATTTTCCTCAAATATGATAGGGGAGGGGAGAGTCTATCAAAAAAAAAAAAAAAAAAATAGTCCCCACTGGTTTTTTTCTCTTTCTTCCAGGCAGTGGTTCCAATTACCTTTTTTGTCAGAACACTTTTTTGCACTGTTTCTGTGACACTCATTCCAAATTAAGCATTTCTGGTATACTGTAGAGCTACATTACATCTGTGATACCCAGCCAGGTACGTCTGCAAAGGAAAACTAGCTTTCTTACTCCTTAGTACCATTCAGTTGTGCCACTAGGCAGGCGAAACAACAAGAAGCCTAAAGCAGGGCTTCTTTTTGCAATCTACCTTCATAGTTCCCTCTGGGAATGTCACTAGGAAAAAATCCAGTTAAGGAAACAACTGGGTAACTGACTAACAAAAACCTTGTTAATTTGAATTTCACAACAAATGTTCCTATTTGTATGTCACTTGTCTTAGGCTTCAAAAAAAGGCTATCGTGCATTGAGAAGCAGTTTATTTCTACACCAGCTGAAGTAAAAAGTAATTCAAGGAGTAGTTGATAGAAAAACTTTTACAAGCATTTTCAGTCCAAGATTTGGTATGTATGTCTAACTAATACAAACAACCTGGGTGGTTGAGCTGGAACAAACCTAAGTAGTGTCAATTCAGTGCAAGCTTTTGAGCAAAGACTGAAGGCACCTGCACACCACTCACAGTATGTGTTACACTCCTGCCTTTCCCAGCTTCTCTCCAGGCCTCCAGAATTACTTCCTCAGTTCCTCTAAGAAAAAACTCTAGTCTGTGTCCTCAGGCAATCAGACAGAAGCCCCAAGAGTCGGGGTCCTAAAAATGAAGGTCATGAGAAATGCATTCAAATAGTATTTATCAGCTACTTTCACTAAAGAGCTGAGTGAACAGATTGTTACCTAAACTCTTATCTTCTTGCTTATTTACAACAATTTGCCAGCAAATGAAGCAAGCTTCATGTGCAGATATCGGTGTTTTTCCAGTCTTTCAGGAACTATTTAATACTGACAGTCATAAATGGACTTCATTTTTGGTTAAGGGAATCAATGCAAGAATGATTAACAAGATGTTGGGAGCAGAGACTCTTATTCATTGAGGCAAAAAGCCCAATTTGGCCACCATAACATTGAGACTGTGCAGGCCCTTTAAAACAACATCAAACATTTCAGGTGCTTTAGCAGCACACAAGAAGCTTCAGTGGAATGGTCAACAAGACAAGAAGCCATAAATCAGACTGTGGCTGCAGTATGGGAACTGGTGGTTACAAGCACAGTAAGGGCATTTGGAGATGAGATGGTAAGAAGCCAACTCATTATAGTGACAAACAGCACCCAGATGCAGGAACGTCTGCTCACAGAGCCGGACACCTGCCCTTGCAAACAGCTACTGTTCTCAGCCTGCAGGCTGAACAGCCGCGTGACTGGAGGGGGACAGCTGTGCTGGCATCATGGCACAGAGACAGCCTATGTCCCCACTAGCAGAGGCATAAGCCCAGCTCAGCCTGGTGGCACTTGAAGCCTTCAGTGCAGGACACACTGGTCCCGTGTCCTTGAGTAACAAAGGGAAGTATTTTCTGGCATCATATAAGGAAAATGCAAAAAAAGTCAATTCTCCGTCCTGTTTTCTGCAATCAGTTGATCAGTTATTGATTTCATGCAGTCCCAAGTTTAGCTAGTTCACAGCAGAGAAAAAACTCCTTCTGATGAGAAACGTGACATCCAGAAACATCCAGCACAGTAAAGGGTGATTGATGTGCAAGCAACAAGGCTGAAAAGAAGCCTTCAGATGGGCTCAAGCAGAAAAATTTCTGTAAGTAAAAGACAAGCGCCCAAGAATGTTAAACAAGGGACGTAGCCCTGAGAAGGCTAATAATTGTATACCCTACCCAGGAGCTCTTTAAGACAGCTCAAGAGACCGGGCTTCTGAAGGAGACTGTTTTCAGGAAGAAGTACTGCTTTTCAGACAAATGGTGAGCCGTGAAGGCTATTGGGAAAAGAGGAAGAGGGAAACAAGTACAGACACTGGAAGGCCCATTCTCTAAGCAAGTGCCTGTGCAAATACCCTTATTAGGATCCAGGGATGGCTAGAAATAATTGCTGGGCAAGCATACCATGAAACAAAACGTTTCCTTGGGCTTCTTTGACTAATCAGAAAGTTGAGGCTCCTTACTTAGTTCTCCAAAGAGGATGCCCTAAATAACGCAAATACCTCAGGCAATACATGATTTTTGCTTTATCCAGATGTTCCTAGGAAGTAGTATTGAAGAGATTTCTGTAAAATATTACAACATTAGAACGACAGAAAGCAGGACAAGATGAAGTCAGCTACAGTTACTTAAGTAGCTAGTTGATTTATTTCCTAGAATTCATTCCAATCTACAAGGAATTTTGCAGCCCAAGCATTTTCGGGTGCTTGAGCTGAACTCCTGAGGACAGCCGTTCATTTAGGAGTGGGACACTACACTAACAGGCATGAACAAAAGGCCTCTTTGGATTACAAGAAAAAGTCATTATGGACAAGAGTTAAGGGAATCCATGAAGCTGTCAGAGCACAAACACAATAAGGACCAAGACTGGAATTACAGGAAAGTTCATTTCAGTAATATCACGGCCCAGACAGGCCTCAGTTAGAGGCCTCATTCTTTCAATCAGCAAGGATTAGGGACACGAGTTTTAGTGCTCAGAGTTGAGTGTTAAGTTCCTATTCCATATTTAAAATAGAATTTTGATTAATAGAACCAAGTTGTGCTTCTTCTCATTATTACAAAAAGCATAATGACAAAAACTCAGTTGCTTAACTCATTTACAACAGAGAACTTTTTGCCATTGAAAAGAAAACCCCAACATATAGCTAGGGTTCAACAGTAGGTCTTAATCTATAGAGTTTTTGAGATTGAGAGGCAACAAAAAAACCCCAGAACTTCATAAGGCGTTTGTTACCATAGGGAAAAAGCTGCAAATACTGCAAATAAAAGAAATAAACCCCTCTCCGATTACATTTTCCTAAGATTAGCAAAGACAGATGCCCACATATCACAGAAAGGAGATAAACACAAAGCTAATCTGTCAATACAATGACTACATTTTTGATATTTAAATATGAAGCTTAAGATATAATGAACTAATGCACCAAATTAATTTTAGCTTGCCAGGTATATCAGAACAGTTTATTTCTAATTGCTCTATCAAAGCTGTTTACTCTGAAACGAATGTCAGTCATCTAGGCCTGAGCATTTTGTAGATCTTCATTTCTCAGTCACCTCAAAGAACATTCCTCATGAATATTTCTTTTATAAATCACAGCGCTTTAGATAAACAGAATCACACAGGATTAAGTTGTTTCTGAATTACTGAAAACCCTTTTCTTCTTAAAAATGGTACTTTGTTGATTGACTAATAAACCTATTAAAAAAACCCAGCAAACCTGATGGCTTTGGAAACATGGTATCAAGTAAAAATATGTGTAACAGCAAAAACTTCTAGCCCTGTAACAGACTCTCAAAAAAATAACTCAAACCACAAAAAAACAACCAACCAACCAACAAACCCCACTATTCCCATTCTACCTGTAGTCTCATTTCCTAGAGTAAATCTGCCTTTTTGGCTCATGATAAAGATTAAATCTAAAATAATATCACAAATAGCTCCACTGAGCTTGCAGCAAATGATGACATTTATTGGTGCAAGGGGAAAGTGGTTTTTATGGTAACACTAAAATGACTGGTGGAAAACACTATAAAGCTTGCTGTTGCTTGATAAAGTGCTCACATTTAAAAGATAAAAGGTGTGTGCAAATGAAAAGGGACAAATTTTCTTTCCAAACTTAGGAAAAGAACCAAATCAGAAAAAAAAAATAATCAGCAACCACTGTCACCTTATTAACTGCAAATGGAAACAGAAGAATCCAAAGACTAATGAAACACTGGGGGCTTTGAGACCTTTAGAGCAACCAGGCATATTTGAAAACCCATGAACTTTTAATGCTCAAACAATCCAAAATAGTTGCCATTGGAGATGCCAGTTAAAGTATTTGTTCTTGGGTTTTTTTGTGTCAAGTTCAGGTTTTCATAAGAAAACACAATTAAGGGTGCATCAGGAGGTAAAGAGTAGAATTATGAAGGTGTGTAATATTTCTATTCTTTTTGAGGATTTTCTAATATGTGTGCAATTTTGAAGATATCTGATCAGCAGACCTGCAAAGGAATTATTCTCCCTCTGTAACAAAGATTTATGATATTCAGTGCTGAGATTTCAATATATGATAAAAGCAATTAAACCAAGATTTTCATACTTTTTAAAAAGAATTATCAGTATTATGCCTTATCTCACATGTAAAATATTATCAACTTTATTTTTAGATATTTTGTGTCATATCTAAGTTTTATTCTTCATGCATAGCTATTAATATCTACCATACAAAAAATTACCATATGAAGAGATGCCCTTCCATTTTTGCACCCTGATTAACAATAAATAGCTTGCAACTATAAGAGGTGCTCAGTGCTAACTAAACCATTTCTAATTTCCATTTACAAGTATGTCATCCTTGGTATACTAGCATTGATTACTGCCTGATAATTGTTATGCTGTCTAGTGCATTTAGGGGCAGGGGGGATTTTGTATGTCTTTTTCTGAATCACCATTTAAACCAGAAGAAAAACCAGTAGAGTAACTCTCAGATAAACGGATAGTATTTCAGACAACTTCAAAGATTCATCCTATCCATGTTGCATGGCCATCCACATTGCACAAACCAGCCCGTAGCAAGTACTGTCCATCTGAACCAGGAGATATGGCCTTTTATACATATTTTTAAACACAGGTTTCACATTTTGCACTTACTTGATTACTACTCTTCTACCAGGCTTTCTACAGTTCCTTCAGTTTTAATGATAAAACAGTATTGGCAAAGCTATTCAAACAATATTCATCTCGCTTAACAACTAACCAATTTACTAAAATTATATGTTCCCATTAACATGTATCAAAAGTTAGAAGTAACAGAGGCTTAAGAAATACAGCTGCAGAGCAGCAAGCATTAAACCCCGCGGAAAGTAATAAATTAACAAAATGCGCTTTGATGTGACTTATCACAGAGCTACAGCACATTCTCTTGAAAAGTGGGAAAATATCTTGGCACTTAAACAAGTATAGTCAAACTCATTGATTTCCAATCTCTATATTACAAGTGACAGAATAAAGGCAAAATATGACACAAAAATAAGAACAAGCTCACGGTTTTGGAAGGAAGCTCTGCTCCAAGACTGTGTTCTTATCGACATACATATGCTGGGTTAACAATTGCAGTAGAAGGTATTGTAAGATAAAAGCTTAGTGACTGGATGGTCAAGTTGTAAAACTCTTGCAATATTCAGAGCTGCACAACTGCACAAAACGGTCTCTTCTCAAACTGCAATCTGTAGTCAGTGTCATAAACAGTACTTTCCAGTCATTTCATCATTCTCCTCAGAGTGCCTATTATTTTTCCGCTAAGAATAAAAAGTAAATTTCTAATCAGGGAAGGTTTTTTGTTTGCTTGATGTTTTAAAGCCATATTATCTACTTTCCTTTTCATTCTATGTATATTAACAGAGTAAAATTTGCACCTATGGCTTTTTGAAGGACCGATCATACCCCTTACAGTAAGAGAACTAGAATTAGACTCAGGTAGCTGTCCACAACACAGTCAAATTACTATCCATATGAATCTAAAGTTTCAGAACTCAGTCACAGTAATGAGGAATTAAAAAGAAAAATATGTATGTTTTCATTAACACAGAAATTCACGAAGTGAAGGGTTACCTTGGTTTGTGCTTTCTGACTGCTTGCTAATTGCGAGGCATTTGTTTCTGCCTTACGTTTTGTTGGTTCGGATGCTTCACGTTGCAGCAGCATAACTTCTATCTCTTGTGGTCCCAGGCAGTTATTACACAGAATAAAATTAACTGGGCAAAGTAAAGACTAATTCCTCACTACAACGTCTTTCTGTCAATGTGTCTCTTGGAAGAAAGCTTTCTGCTTAAGATATATAAGCTCACATTTTGTCAATGTAACTCCTGGGGGGCAAAAAGCACTTAGATCAGGAAAGCATTAGTGGACACAGATAAACTTATATTAACATAATGTACTGGGGAACAAGAGGCCTTTCCACAGAAAATACCTACAAGTGTTGTAGACATATCTGGTTTTATTCTGAAGAAGAATGGTGTTGTGCTCTGTGTAGCATCACACAATGTCTTCCAAGTGTTAAAGGAGCACAAGCCAAGCAGAAAAGCAATAAGTCAACAGCTGAGCTACACACTCAACTTTTCATAGGAGTTCTGATCAAGCACTAAATGCATTTTGCTTACAAAAACATGCTTGCTATCAAACCTGGCAGTATTTCTAAACACTACATGGATACAAAAAAAAAAATCATACACTAATTAATTTACACAAAACAACCAACCAACAAACTTCAGAGAAAGAATTCCTTAAAAATTGTATTTTCACAGCCTTTTGTGAGAGGCTCCGTATTTATACCTTAGCTAGCACCGCTAGCCGCCAAAGCAAGAAAGCGATACTTGCTCAGTCAGAGAAAACTGTTGCCATGGGAAACACGAAGACACAAACTCAGGAACTGGTAGCAAGAGTAAATGAAAATCCGCTTTTCAAACACACAAAGAAAGTACAGATCAACATAGAAGGCTATGCAACAACTGAGATTTAATCCTAATTCAGGCAAGGGTGTGCAATTTTTAAGTTTCTTACCTAGGTCTGAACAATCCATATGCAGTTGACACTTGTTTTGTTTAACTCAATATCCTTCAGAAACTCCTCTGTTCTGCCCATCTACCTGCCCCAGAGGGACAGAGATAGACCTCTCTGTTCACCCCAGTGTACATTTTTATTATGCTTTCCCCATACAGTTTGCAATGGATTCCTCAAAGTTGACATTCAAATAATGTATCATTGAGAATGAAGTCTTCCTTAAATAGAATATTATCTTAAATGCCTTCAGATGTAGCACTTCCATGTTACCATCTAAAAACCTAGAGCCTCCTCTCAGCTAAAAGTGAAATATGAACTAAGCACTCACCAGTTGCTAACAACTCATTTTAAGTGATTCATAATTTACTACAAAGTGCTGTTGTACATATTAATTTCTGCAGACATAATTTTTACAAAGTTTTGCTGACAAAGCACCGAAGTTAAATAACTTGCACCATATTTCATCTCATTTGTCATTAGCAATTTACAATGTAACAGCTTCATAATTGACTCAATATCTACAGGATTAAAACTGTTATGAATCAATAATCCATCAGCCACAGTGTTGCAAAGTACATTTGTTATTGATATTTAGATTTATACTAAAATTTTTGAGTGGAACAAAAACCTTGGCATGTTCATCTTTGAAGAAATTATTGCAGTGATCAATCAGGGGGAGAAAAAAAAAAAAAAGTAGTACCAGAAAGCGCTTTGGTTTAGCTGTGATTTTAAGGTACCCCAAAACACACATACAAACTCAATAGTTAAATGTAACAAGAATGCTACTGGTGGGCACGAGGGCCATTATTCAATGCTGCCTTTCATATGAATCAAATTCTCTTCACACATTTCGGATCAGGATGCATTTTTCTACCCCTGTACAGCTTGTTTCTGATAGAAATTGTGTCTAGAGCCTCTCCTATACTCTTTTCCAAATTAAAAAGAAAAAATGAAGACACGGTGAAATTTAAATTTCAATTTTGTGGTATGCTTTTCAGTCTTCTTGGCTTATTGCCACTGGCACCTAAATGCAAAGACTCACTAGCACCATCCTATCAGTGCCGGCTGTTCAGGCCAGCAAATGGCTCATAAAACACTTCAGTGAGATTCTGGTTACAAGTTTTATAGTTTCAAGGGTTCATAAAATCACGTAAATAAATGCTGTGTCTCACACTGTAGTGGTTGCTTATGAGAAAGTAACTTGAAATGCTAAATATTAATCTTCACACCATTAGTAATTATTCAATAATTCAGTCTCAATATTGTGGCAAGCCTGTAATTTTATTCTTGAGCTGGAAGAGAAATGTAACCACTGTTCTGAGACCTCTCCCCTCTCTAATATAATTGTGAGAGAACAAATATGCAGATCCCTTATTCCACTATAGGCTCTGTAGAATGTTTAGCTCAACTACCTGCCCATCCCACCTTCATCACCCATAAATTAAATGGCAAAAAGCATTAAGGTTATTCGTAACATTCTCTCTCTTAAAATTGAGTATATCCTGCAAGACAGCTTTTCACAAGAGCAAATTTATAGTGTAGATTGCTTTGAACTTGTTTGCAGAAGTCACCAAGAGTTCCATTCACCCTAAACTGAATCACTTGCTTTGCTAGAGCAAAGTAGTTGTAGCACAAGCATTGAAGTTGCCTTATCTTGGAATAAACATGCTTTGAGGGGCTGCCCTTAGCAAAGATGACAGCCAGAGTGCAAAAGCTGAAGGTCTTTGAGCATCCTGCCTAACAAACATGTTTCCAGGTTTATCCCATAATGGCATGCTGGCTGGTAACAATGAAAAGTTCTGCTTGCAGCTTGCATTTCAAGACATGCCCACGTAATCTGCTTGACAGGTACCGAAGCTTTGTGCTATTACCTTTAGCTTGAAGCAGAGTTCTTAAAATATCTCTTCCGTATTGATATGTGACGAAATTAATTATGCTTTCCTGCAAGCTGGAGTCCATAGCTAAAACTAGAGTCTAATCAAACCAACTGGAGCTAAGATGGTGGTAAAAGAACCCTTAAAATACAGAACAGGAAAAAAAAAAAAGAAGAAATAACTCCTGGTCTTTGACAGAGTGACTTGGCTCCCTGCAGGGGGATAAGGGTTAAATCTCATCACAAACAGCCAGAAGCCCTTGCAGTCCACTAACAAGGGTGGGGGGATTACCAGGAGCTCCACATCTGTTATTGACAATGCTGATGAGCCTAATTGGCAACACGCAGCTGATCCCCCTGAAGCAGCAGGGGAGACAAACAAATAAAGAGGAAAAAGGTGGCTAAGACAGCTTCAGCAATGCACTCCCCAGAGTGGCTCTCTGGACAACCTGCTCTCGCATGCCGCAGCTTACTGGTCCCCTCTAGCAGAGCAGCAACCCAGGCTGGGGGGCTGCCGCAGGCTTTGCGCCAGCAGAAGAGGACTGGCGGGCACACGGAATAGACCTATAGGAACAAAAAACATGACAGAAAGACTTGTCAGAGAAGGCCACTACTTTCTGTTAGAACAAATAAGCAGTACCCTACCTGCTCCCACAGAACAATTTACCACAGAAATACAGTTCGGACTTATCAGAAAGATGCTGAAGTCTGTGACGCTACTTTTTGTAACACGTGTATAATTTAAACACAAAAGTATATTACTGGTTTAATTTCTGATCTGTTATGAGTACGTTCTAACAGCTACACTGCACAAAGCTGGATATTCTTGATGATTACCAAAATATTAACCCCATCTAGAATTACTTGACTCTGAACAGGGCTCACTCCACAGTTCAACTGCTAAATTGTTACAGCGTAACAGTGCCTTGATGTCATTAGAGGCCTATGTCATAAAATTAAGTACATCCCAGGTTCCCAAAGTGACCTGCAGTCTCCTGTTATCACTTACAAAATACTAGCCAAGATCCAAGGCATTTTCTTAAACGGGTTCCCTCTTGCAAACACCAAGCTATACAGCTGGATTCCCTTCCAAGCCTCTTTCCCAATCAAGATTCCAAGATGTGCTGTCAAGGGCCACAAAGTTACACTGAATTAAAATATGATTAGAATAGTGATGTCACCAGATGCCACAAATATGTCAACAGGAGATCCAAAGTGTGTTATTAGCAAGCAACTGCAGCTACAGCCTTCTCAGAAAAATCAAAGCTAGGTTAAAGCGAGAGTCTAGCCTGAGCACAGCTCGGTTTTACACTCTACCAGACTTGCTCTGGCTACCAGTGACACCCATACTGACCTCAGTTTCCTAATTAGTTATAATGTGTTTGATAGTCACTGTAAAGACTCTTTGGAGAATTTTTTTTCCCCCCCCCCTTAAGCTGTTCATTAGCTTGTGAGGTCAACTGTACTAACAGAATAAAAGGGACAAATTAGGACAAACTAAACCAGCTTGGCACCTGTCTTGGATCTCCCCAAGCCTCATGTGTACCAAGCTTTACTCCTTACAGGAAGAAATTCCATCACTGCATTTACTCCCCTTTTGACTAAAGGTAGTCATTAGAAAGACTAGTCAGAATTCTGGTATTACGTCCCACCTTAATACTGACAACTATAAAAATTTATCCAAGCGCTTGGCCCACACATCTACCTCAGTTGAATTCACAGAGAAGAGCATGCCCCTTCATCTTTTATCAATGATAAATGAAATTTTCAAGCAACAGTATTGTTTTCTGTTAACATGAAATCTCAAAATGACTGCCTAATTAGAAATTAAAAAGACATCTACAGTAGGAAAAATAGTGTCTTAAACACGTCTTTCTCCAAGGACTATCAAGAGCTAACAAGGAAATGATTCAAAAAGGCAGTGACTTGGAGCATCCTAGAACACTTCTTGAAAATACATTCTGGCAGATCCTTCAGTTCTTTCACAGACTTTTTAATACGCGCTTCTCTCATTCTGAAGTTTATTCACAAATTCTCTGAGATCATAACTAATATCCTTCCAGGTGGCATTTGTCAACACATCCCAGAGTGCTGAACTGCTACGAGAGCTGTTTCACCATTTGTGATTATAAACGACCTATCCCAAACACCTCAAAAAAACCACAGATCAAACTTGAAACACCAGCTGCATATTAAATAATTATTTCACTTTATATTGAAAAGAATGATTTATTTAGTGAAACAACTACAAAATCATTTTTTGTCTCATGTTCAGATCATCCAGACTTAAAAGAGCATTTAGAAAACTAGTCTTGCTGAAAAGCTGTCTGCAAGCTCTGCTCCAGCACCAAGAGCCCAATGGCACGCGTTCCTCATACCTCACCTGGGGATTTGCGTGCTTCTGAAATCCAAAGGTCCATCTCCAAGCACATAAATACCATTTCAAAGCAGGACATATCCATTCATCAGTCAAACTTGAAATTCAGACAGACTTCTCCTCTGCCTCCAGAAGGCATCTCTCCCATTCTGTTGATTCTCACAGACATTTAATTGAATTCCTTGCCATTGCATATGCATCGTAATGGAGTTGTTTTACACCATCAGGAAACAAGTTTTTAAACATGTGCTATGCATTAAGTATCACATATATTCAGCAGGGAAAGAGAAACATTTCTGGAGAAGTATAGTAATTTTACAGTCTCTGGTTTCTAATAAATTTTTACAGCAATCCTAAAATGCATTATCAAGTTCCAGTTTATTGTGAAGCTTCTGCACAACACCCCTCAATGACATGTCAAATCTCTACCAAGGCAGTTGAACTTCTATAGCCGTCCTCATTGGCAGGAAACTTGTCAGATTAAATTGCCACTTCTTGTCAGGTTAAGATATATGATCTGATATCCCTCTGCTGTTGATGACACAAACTGTCCTTTCACTTTGGATGTATTATGAATCTCCAGCGTTTCTCACAACGAGCAAAGATGTATCTCATGGTGAGAGGGGAAATACTGTTTGCTGCCCACTCTAAACACGGTTTATTACAGATATACACAAAGGCGTATAAATCCTGAATTTTTTAAATCCTGGTTTCTTTCTTTTCTACATTGTTTCAGGGTATTTGCTTATCTGTCTAGTGAATCAAAAGCATTTTCATTGTCTTATTTTCCTTAAGAGACAGTTCAATAACTGTGCTTAAATGTATATTTACCATTTCCAAACATTCTTAAAGATGACACTATGCATTACTGGTACTCTTTACAACAAGACCCTATTAGTGGAATTTTACCAGAAAGAATTAACTGTTACAACATGTGCACTCTTACATCACAAACAGATGATGGAGTAAATTGAATGAACAGAATTCGGCTTTCTGTAATGCCATTTACAACCACAATATAAATAAAATTTAAGCAACAGATCCAGACAAGCCAGTTAAGATGTTAGCAAGTCTGCCACCTCTGTGACTGATGGCAGTATATACATATGGAAAGTACCACAAATGCTGTCAGGACCATTTCAAAGCCCCAGAGCAGTCAGTGAAAGCTCAGTGCAAGATAAATGCCCTCCAGAATGACGGGCAGAACTTTTCCAGGCGAGATTTAGTGAGCATTTGGTGTGAAGGCCGGAATGCAGACATGTGATGCAGCTACACAACTAGCCAGTCAGATCCGATCAACAGCCACCTCCATTCACTGAAAATTGCCTATGATCTTTCTCTATGTAAAGTATAAGAGGTGGCCAGAAGCAAAGCATTACAACAGCTTACAAGTGTCTCTTATGGCCCAACACATTGAGGGAAGTCAGCTTCTGGGTCCTAGATTACATCCAAAACTTGAGGAACGGGACAAAGAAATAGAAGTTTTTTGTGGTATTTACATTGGAGTTTTACTTCCGCCATCATTTTTCAAGTATTTACAATTCAAAGCCCTGCTGTTGGCTTGCTTATTCAAAACATAACCATACAACTCTGACATACAGGATAGTCCAAGCAGCCTCCCTAACTTGAAGAGAAAGCAAAACCAAAGAAGAACAGCATATTTCTGATGTACCTACACAACAAACTTGTGCTAGGCTCCTTTAACCTTTGTTTACACACTCAAGCTTAAACAAGTTTCATATTTATACTCCCCACAAGCCAAAGAAAGCCCCAAACCCCAGAGCTCTCCTTCCTTTAGAAACTCAAAACAAGTTTCAAATATATATTTTTTTTTTTTTCTTTTTCCTTTAAAGAATAAAGCAACCATGCCTTTAACTACTGTGGAGAGAACTACACTGCATCTCTATCTACAGTTTTTCAGTCATGAACTGGAACTTACAGGTAACACTTAGCTTAACACTTTCTAGACCACAGGGACAGAACCTTTGTGCTACCTCAAAGACAAAACTCTGTTGAGCAACACCAGCATTCTTTGGAAAGTTAACTCAGTCGTTTAAAACAGAAACTCCTAATACCAGGCAGAAAGTTTGCCAAAGTCCTCTGAAGCACCAGTGCTGATGAGGACTTCTATTTCCTCACCTGTTTGCAGGAACACAGACTGCTTACTCTGTTCTCATCACAAGCTGAAATGGCTCCTAGCAGTGCCTGGGAGCATAATTAAAAAAAAATTGTGCCCCAGAGAAAGCTGCTGAGAAGCCTGAGCTAACTCAGAACTGCATTCACAGCTTTTCCAACTGACAGCAATAGGTGGGTTGCACAGCAAGTTCAATAGACATCAGATTTAAGGTGATGCTGGAAATTTCTGGGATTTTATTGTTTTGCAAGCTTCTCCAAGCCAAGTTCAAACTACAAAAAAGTCAAAACAGAAGAAAGAAGAACTAATAAAGACAGGTATCAGGCAGCGCTTTCACAAGGGCTAGCACTGGTGAATAAAATAATTAAAATTGAATGTAACCACTGAAATTTTAAGTGACTACAAAATGCTCAAAAAGGGAAACTTTTTTACCCACTTATGTCTTAGCTGAAATGGACTCTTTCCACTAACCTTTTCTCTGATCTTAGACCCCAATTTAGATGATCCCATTATCATCTTCAAAGAAGAAAGATATATTAGGAAAATGAAGCTATAGACTAATGTTACCTTATTAAAATCCTATTTACATAGAATTAACATAAATACAAGTTGGTAAACCATATGCTATCACATCTGTTCCTCTGTGTATTAATAACAAGACTGTCCCCTATAGGGCTCTCAAATTAATATGTATTAGAATATATTACAAAGTATTTGGATTCTCTTGACAATAAAATTTGTAGCTAGATTATTTGTAGGCTCCTAGCTTGGAATTATTGCTGTTGCACCAGGCATCAGCTGCTGCTTCTAGTGTGATTAAAGTACAACACCTGGCTCTTCTGGTATTAAAACTTTATGGAACTATGTTGATTTTCAAATACTCAGCTTTTTACATTTTGAGCATTTTCAGATTAAGCGTCAGAATATTTCAGTCCTTTGCCAATTGCAGCATCTTTTAGGAGCTTTGTTTCCCACCTTCCAGAACACAATACATATCAAAACACAGCACTGTTGAGCAATGAGTTTAGAGAATAAAAAAAAAAAAAAAGGACAAAATCCAAACCCAAGCCAAACAAAAAACACAGAACACAATACAAATCAAACTTTGAAACTTCAGAAGAGATACATATGCCATTCTAATCACCAAACACTCTTCAAATATACGTTTGCATTTTCCAGTGAAGGTAGCAGATGCCCCCCTGCACTGAATAAAGCAGGTGTTTGTAGTTGTTGAACACTACACTGCACCAAAAAGCATAAATCACCTGGGGCTTATTGGAAGCAGCATATGACTACTGCCTTTCTGAACAACTCCCTCATTTTATACTCACAGCTATTACAGCCAACATCGATCAAAGTTACCTTCAAAGAGATAAAAAAAAAAGTTTTGGGTTTTATTTCTTTAAAAACAAAACACCAAACCAAAAAAAAAAAAAAAAAAAAAAAAACAAAACACCAACAACACCCATAAAAAAAAAAAACAAAAAATAAAAAAAAAACCCTACAAACGAATACCCC
>JAAGNO010010405.1:0-12144 GCA_033439905.1 Ceryle rudis
TATATATAAATAATATAGAATTACAAATACATCAATATAGATCAAAATATGTGTGTGTGTATATATACATATATAATATATACATAGCAGGGCCTCCTGTTGTGCAGCAAACACCTGTAGCAGGGTTGGGAAGTGCCTATTGACCCTTCCAGCACTGTCAGGACTTGTGGGAAAGTTTGGAAGGTGTGAAGTTTTTCCCGGTTTCTTCGGGAGGTTTTGAACCCGCTGTTGTTTTTCTGGCAAGGATTTTATTACACAACCATACCGTGTTTTGCAAAAAAGAGAAGATGCTGCCTTGAGTGCAACAAAAGGGCTTGTCTGGAAGAATTTTTTCCTCTGTTTCTAGGACAACAAGAGACACGAGAAAGAAAAGATGCTGCAGCAACATGGGAAAGCCGAATCAGGGCTCAGCACCGCAGAGCCACTGCAGCTGACTGCCGGCATACCGTGGACCACACCTCACCGTTCCCACCCGCAGCCTGTCGTGGGTTAGGACTTGCAGGAAAGAAGACCTTGGTCTGGTGGGAAGACCAGCAGTTCTCCTTAAAGAGCAGGCCTTCTGACCTCTGAAACTTGATGGCCTCTGAACTTCTGGCCTCTGAAATGGTGGATGGGAGCGAAGGGAGAGAAAAGGGACTGGAGAAACTGAAAGGGGAAAGGGCAGTGATATTGGCAGGAGAAAGGATGCCCAGGGCACATCCCGTAAGCTTCTATTTCCTGTGCAGGTGCTGGGTGGGATTCTCAAGACCTGCCTTTCGCCCAGGAAACAGCCCCGTTAATTATGGCTGTGGAGTATGGGAATGCAACAGCTCTTCACCACTCTGCTGCCAGGGGAGCCTGTGACCCGAGCCGTCCGGCTTTCCCAAGCGTTTAGCAGTGTGGTCATGCTAATTTAGTGCGGGTTTTTGAAAGGCTTGCCAGGAAAAGTCCTCTCCTTCCCAGAGGTATTGAAAGTTTTGACCTCCTGGCCCTCCTTTTTACTGGGACGTTCAAAAGCAGCATTGCAGCTGTTAAAGTTTTTCTTCATGCCTTGGTGATTCTCTGATGGGGGACCAAGCTGGTGTTTATCTAGGCTTGACCTCGACTCTTTGAGCCCAGAGATGTCTCTTTCTTGCAATGCTACAGGCGAGGCAATGCTGGAAACCTCCCTGCCTTGCCATTCATCCCTCCCCACATGCAAACGCACCAGTACCCGTTACTAATCCATCCCCCACCAGGAGCTGGGTTTCCCGGCACTGATCCCATTTGTCCATCAAGCTGCAGATTCATTTACATTTAATCCACCGTGACTTGTCTGTGAAACACAACCCTCCTGCCGCTCTGATGCTGGCAGCCATTTGGCTTCCACAAGTTAACTGTAGGTTTCTGAAAAAAAGACACAAAACAAAACCCTCCCAACAGGCCTCACATGGACCTTTGGTGTCTCATCGTCCCCTCTGCTGCCAAGGCTTACTATTTCCAGAGGACATCCTCCCCCTAATTTACATCTTGGTCGCACACCACATCTACAGTGCCAGGCTCCCTCTTCCTCAAGGACCAGATCCGTGAAAGCACCAGAGCACAGATTTAACCCCCAGCATCTTGTTTCAGGATGGCACTACACATGTCACATCCCCTGGCTGTGAGGTTGAAGATGCGTGTCCTGACTTGTTGCTGTTGAATTCTGGATGTTGACTCACAGCAGCCCCATTTCCAAGCCAGGACAAGGATTGGTGCCTTCTGCTTTGCACAGGTCCCCACCAGCTCATCGCACTGCTGAAGCATTAGGTTAGGACACAAGGTGAGGTGTGCGGAGGCAGGAGAGGAATAGTTTCTGAACTGCCAGTCCTTAGAGCTGTGGGATTAACCACATTCACACCAACAGTTCAGGGTCATTAACGTAGTCATTAAAAAAGGGAGAGTCCTACTGCAAATTATGACAGGTGCTTCCCACTGGCAGGTGCCTGGTCCCCGTGGTGGAGGCTGGAAGGTGGTGAGATAGTGATGAGCTTCATGTTGCAGGCATCTCTAAGGTAGGAGCAGCCCTCACCCATTTTACACCTTTCCTGCCACCTGACCTTGGTGGTAAGCACGGGAACGTACATGGGTGAGGGTCTGACTTACCCTGGATCATGTCCAGTTGTTATCTTCTCAGGTGAGCTCAGCTTCCCTTGTTGAAGAATGGGGATAATGTTTACTTTGCTTGCAGGGGTGTGGAGGAATAATTAATTAATGTTTATGAAGTGCTTTCAGATGCCCAAGAGGGGTGAGATAAGGAGTGAGGATTCATGAGGCAGGTGCAAAGTGTTCTGATGAATTACTGCGATTCCAAGGTAAATTATTGTTATTTCTGCCTCGTAAGCAGATATTGCCATTAGCCTTGGACAATCTGATTTCTAACTGTTAGATTATTTTTTCCTTCTTCTTCCCAACAACAGCATGGTTTCACCCCCGCTACTCACACCCAGTTGACTATAATAACCTGATACATCATATGGGGCCAACCCACCTGGCCCACTTCTGGTGGGAAGGAGAAGCATGGTGCAGCCAGCCCTGGTGCTAGTGCAGGTGAGACCTGCAGCAGGGCAGCTTCAACTTGCACCAGTGCCATGAGTTTCTCACCTGTGATGGCATCTGGGGGAGGCAGAAGACTCCTCCATTGCAAGGGGCAGCATCCCCAGAAGCCAGCATCCGCCAGCTTCAACCACCAAACTCTCTGTGTGAGCTTCTTTAAAGCCTGTTGTGGGTCTGGACGTGTGAGCGTCCAGATGTGATCCCACTGCCTGTGGTTACCACTCCTCAGATGGGCTGAGGAACATGCCTGTGTGCATGCCCCTAGCCCAGCCTTTGCTTAGAAAGACTTAAATCCCCGGTAAGACCTTGCCCTGGCGGTGGGTTAGGAGGGCATGGGGGCAGTGGCAGAGCAAACAGGCATGTGGGAGATCAGACCCTCTGTGAGCTGGGCTGAAAGTCTTCAGGCAGTCTGGCCATCTCTGCCTTGAAAACAGAGTGAACCTGACCTGTTTTAAACCAATGTGAGTAATGTGAGTCCCGGGCTGGCATGAACAGGTTTTTCCAGTTCTCACTGCAGCCTTTCCCCCTCCTTCCCTGCCTGGGATCCCAGTTTCTCACTGGGAGGGCACTTGAGCCCGGGGAGGAGCTTCCACTCTTTGGGACACCTTTTCCTGCTCTCTACCTGTGCCAATCCTATTGGTCCCAAATTGCTTTTCCAGCGCTGAGCCTCAGAAGCCAACTGCCAGCCTGTGTTCCCAGAAACCCCCATGTTGCACACAGCCAGCCCCACAGTCCTCTCATACCACCCAAACTGAAGGTCCTCTACCATGGCCTTACTCTGCTGTGGCTACTGGTGCCAGGCATCAGAGCACAGCACAGTCCTGCACCAGCTCTGTGCCTTGGTGGTACCTCACTGGGGACCTCAGGCAGAAATGAGAAGGGTCCCAAGCCCAAATTGCTTTGGGTGCTGAGGTGGACATCCAAGACCACCTCCAGAAACAAACCTCAAAAGGACAAGCAAGTTCTCTAGTTTCTAAGTGCCACGTATCATTTTTATACTCAAAACCAATTTTTTTTTTTTTTTTTTTTTAAACCAGCTAGGAAGACCAGGGTTATGTATGAAGACCCCAGTTCAGCAATATAGTTACACCTCAGCTGGAACCCATCACCAAAGACTTAAACCCCTGCAGGATTTAAGCCTGGGTTTTGGTCAAAGTTCTTTGGTGAACAGGGATAAATGGAGGTCTAAAATTGCCCCAGGTAGGTGGTGGTTGGCACATCCTCCTAGTTCAGCTCTGCCTCCCTGGAAATACCAGCCTGGTAGGAAAGCACCTGAGCCCCTGTCTCTTGTATAAGTACAATGAAGATAACAAGAGTTATCCTTAGTTATTTTGGGTCCTCATATGCACCTGAAACACATGAAGAATAGTACCTAAATAAAGAGGAGAAGATATATTTTTCTTTCCTCTTCAACAGAATTTTGCAACATCTCTTTTCATTTTAAAGATTAATTGTTATTATCTTTCAGGGACTAATTTCTTATTAGCTATTGATTTTACACAGAGGTATCATTTGTCAGATACTTTATTTGCTCTCCATGTCCAGAGCACTTGAGTAGGTTAGGTAATGCATCTCAATCCACTTGGAAAGCCAAAGAGAAAATAGGTTTTATTACCTGCTACGCTAAGAATCAATAGCACCCGATGCCCACAAAGCATTGCTCTATTCTTGACCCAAGGTTTTCTAGTAACTACGTAAACCATGCCCAGAAAGTTGCTCTTCCATTTGTATGTCAGCAGCATGCCCAAAATAGAAATATCAGCCAACAGATGCACATTCAGCATGTATCTTCCTTTCTATTGGAAACTCAGTAAATTGGCTTTCGCTTCCATAATGCTGAGCTCTTGGCAATTTTGAGCGCAGCCGTACTCAGCACACAGCTCTAATAACAGGCGATCTAAGCAAAAAGGAGGATTTAGGCTGCCCTTGCTCACCGAGATTTTCCACCTCTCAATAGTCAAGATCTGCCTTTGGGCCGTGGGTTAGTTAAAGAAGTCAGGGGCAGCCCAGCACTGATGAGGCTCCGCAGAACACTGCTCCCACACCTTGTGTGACCCAGCATAGCCCCAAGCCACACACCCTGGCCCCAAGAAGGACATGCCATGGCAGATGTTGCCACCTCCAAACGGATCTTCTCTGGCGAGTCCTGCTTTTCCCACCAAGCATCCCCCTTTTTCCCATCAGGCATGGGAAACAAGCCCGGCTGGCATTCAGAAAAAGCGGAAAACAACGGAACAGACAAACTTTAGACGGGAGGGAGCCCGGAGCAAGTCACCATCGATGAGGGGGAGTTTTAGAAAGCACCACCTTTGTGAAACCAGAGGGAGAAGACAAAACAGAGCCTGGGGTGGGCAATGAAATATGTATGTACCTAGGACCTCCTCCAGCCCTCTCCAGCCGCTGTACCTCTTGCCTTTGCATTCAAGGGGCGCTGGATCCCATCCAGAAAAAGATGCAGGGGAACAAATGTAGCCCTGGCAACCCCACGGAGGGCAGGGAGGAACAAAGAGGACCCCCGGGCTGAATGCGTTTCCATTTTTAATCCTTATCTATACCCATCACCCCCATGCATGGAAAGAGGCTTCTCAGCTGTATAGATTTGCATTGCTATGGGAGTTTGAAGTGATAAAACATTTGGCCTGCCTATTCAGAAGCAATTAGTGATTCAAAGCAGCCTGAGACATCTTAAAGGGGCCTAGTTTTCCAAGAGACAAGTGCTTGGAGCTGACTTCCAGGAAAAATTAAGAGTTTTAGGAAAAAAAGTCACTGGGTGCTTGAAAATATAGTTCCCTCAAGGCTTAGTCGGGGGGGGGGGGGGAAGTATTGTACAGAATATTCCAGTTTAGGCTGGTAAAATCTTGGAGGAGGTGGGGAGAAATGGCCTAATTTACAGTGCTGGTGGAAGTAGCGCTTTATCTATCTACTGAACACATATAATTTATATGTTCCTTTCCCCTCCACCACCAGAAGTAACACAGGCACAGCCTGTGTCCCAGTAATGCTGCCATCCCAGCATCCCTGTCCCAATACTACATCAGCTCTGAGCCAAAATTTCTCATGCAGATCTCCTACTGAGGGAGAAGGTATTTTTTGGAGCATTGTTGCTCTTACACTTCAAAATCTACCCAAGCAACAGGGCAGCCAACCTGCTTTTAGTCTGAGTGTGGGTACTGGTGCATCCCTGCAGCTCCTTTTCTCTCTCTAGAAGCAGGAGACAGAAATAGGTGCCTGCAACAGGCAACTGAGAGCAAAGTGAGGCTTTTGCTTGATGCTACGGAGGCTCTGGCTCCTCCCTATCCCCACATTGCTGGGTTCTGCTGACACAACCGCTGAATTGCTGGATCTAGGAGTAAAAAGGGAGGGGGAGGAGATCTCTAACTTCCATCTGGAGGCGTCTTCTCCTCCCTGCTGTACTGTGTACATCACCTGGGCTCCCTGCAAAAGCATCCCAGTCAGCCAAAGTCATTTCCACTCCACGTGCCGTGTTGCTCGGGGGTTGCTGCGGGGGCTTTACCAGGAAGAAAACAGCCGGAGAAGACTGAAGGAAAGGGCAGGGCTGAGTTAAAAAAAAGAGGTCTTCTTCACAAGAACCCTTGCAAGCTGACAGGGCAGAGGGTCACAGCTGGCTGGGGATGCATTTTGAACAGCTTTTTAATCTGAGAGCAGCTATCCGTCACCGTCTCTAACATCTGTCTGGCGAGTGGGGTGGGTGGGGGCAATCATCTCCCAGGCAGTTACATGCAGACTGGGAGGGAAATGAGGCAGCAAATGGATTTGACATCCCTCAGGGCTTTCACTCAGGTGAAGCCCTGGTTGCAAATGGGTGCTGCTTGGCCCAGGCAAGTGATGGAGAAACATCCAGCTGGTGTAGATATCCCCCTTCCACCACAGTGCTGGGGGAATCAAACACTCAACAAGGAAAAAACCACCCTCCTCTACATGTAGCTCTTCAAGGTTTAAAGAGCATCTCAGGCTGCTCAGCTCCAGAGTGTGTTCTGTGTGACTCGGTACAAGTCTCCAGCTGAGATCAGGGCCTGCAACATGCACTCATACACGTATAGGGACATCTCCTACCCCAGAAGCTGTCAGGCTGGAGAAGACTAATACAAGGAAAGAGAAAAGACACTTCTTCCTATTTCCCAGACAGGGAACAAAATTCTCAGAGCCAGCTTAAAATAAATATCACACAGCCATCAACCTGTTTCTTTAGGTACTTACAGGTCTTCACGCAACTGGTCTCAGCTGATTTTCTGCCCAAGCTACAAAGCATCCAAAAAAAAAAAAAAAAAAAAAAAAGAAGCATCACATTGCAACTGCTTTCCTTGGTCCTGGGCTGCTAAACCCGCCCTTCCCTGCCCGTGCAGAAAACTGCTGCTGTACTTGGCCAAAACAAAGGGCCAGCCCTGCAAACCTGTCCCAGGTGCTCTGCAGAGGGTGCTACACCAAGAAGAACTTAGACTTAGGGCAAGGACACAAACACATGTGAAATGCAAGAAGTGGCATTGTGGAAGAGGACCAAGATGCCTGTCTGGGGTTGATCTCAGAAGATCCATCAGTCCTTGCAGCATCTGCCGTGTTTCTTGTCACTCCAACAGTAGCTGATTATGTGGGTATCTCACTTTTCTTAGCACGTACACACGCACCATCAGGTTTTAACTCCTGCTGTTACAAAGACGTGTTAGAAGTGTGACCCAGAAACACTGTAAAGGTTCAGAAAGCCAAGTGTAGCCACAACTGACTTCCACAGTCTCACACTTCGGGTCTGTGCTGCTCTTTAAGTGGACAAAACAGTGTGAGACCAACTGAGTCCTAAAATGCCAGAGGTTTTCCCCCAGATCAGGTGTCAGAGAGGATAGAGTCTAAGGGCAGCTACAGGACTTCCTTCAATCCCATGGGACCCTGGAAACCATACAGCAGTCACTTAGGAAAAAAATCACTAGATAAGAAGTGAGATACAGCAGAACTGGTAGGTCTGGAGATGGTCCAGGAGACCATTTCCAACCCACTGGTGGCACCCACCGCTCACCCACTTCCTCCCAAAGGAAATTTCCAGTCACTCCAGTTCACTCGTGTGACGAGTTTGTCCTCCCCTACCTCTGCTCAGGTGTGACCGTGTCAGCTGTTTTTCAGCCAAGAGGATGCTTCTAACTGAAGGGAGCCAGAGACAAGCCTTGTAATTAGGAGGTGGGTTCCACCCACCAGTTAACCCCTTCTCCTTCCTCATTCAGTCTGGGAGATGTAGAGCCAGGTTTGTTTGTGTTGCCCATACAACTTATCATTTGTGCATACTGCTTTCTATTTTCAAAGCACTTCAGCAGGTGTTTTGCAAGCTTCTCCCCAACCCTCCTGTGACAAAGGATTTGGAAAGGGAATAAAAGGGGAGCAGGGCAAAGAAAAGCTAAATAATTTGCCCCAGGGCAAAAGAGAGTCAGCAGTAGACCCGGGATCAACACTCAGCAGCTCCTGCCTTTGAATTTCTTGCTCTGATCTTTGCCTCTACCTCACTATCTTCAGGTTCCAAAATGGTGTCGTGAAGCCTGGTGCTCATCTTGGTATCAGGGAGCCAAGTTCAAGGGGTTTGCTTCGGCTCAGCACTCCTGTGGTCGCAGCCACTGGACCAAGTAGTTCTGGGCCAGTGATTCAATTATTTCAAACATCTGTCTGTGGTTAATAAAACCCTGATCAGCATATGCTTCCCTTAACAGAACCCCAGGAAGGGGAAGGGACCATGACCTCTCATCCCAGCTGATGTTTTGGATGGGTTCAAGCAGGCGGAGGTGGCCTGGCAGCCTGTGCTGTCCCCTCTGTTGTGCTGGCACTACTCTTCCTGCAGAGAACTGGGACAAGGACCAGTCCACCTGTAGAATAACCCCAGAGGGGCAGATGGTTATATTTTTTTTCTGCCAGGTTCATTCCTCTGCATCAGGTAGTCAAGGAAACACATGTTAACAAAGGAGAAGGTGGGGGAATGAGTACTTGGATCAGGCTGGGGGGATGAGAACAGCTTAAACCACTTTTTCCATCACCAACTGGAGCAGTAGAGCAGCTCCAGGCATATTCATGGAGCAACAGCAGCCTGGACCAGCACCGTCATTTGTATCCGGCTGTACCTGGAAATACCCGGTCCAGTCGTTAACAATTCATACCATATTGATAACCTTGCCACAGCTTTACCCTCAGAACTCCTGACTTGCTCAACCCCTTAAATCGTTGTTGGCCCAAGAGCATCCCCTTTCCTGGGTGGTCCTGGGCCTGCTAATTACTTATTCTCTCTCCATCACTGGAACAATCTTGTACTCAAGATTGTTTTGTTGGTTTTGCTGCAATTTTTCACTCTTATTACAGAGGGAGAGGAAAGCTCATTAAAATGGAGAGAAGAGATACACTTCCCATCTTTGTCTCTTAATCATGGGAAAAAATGAAAAGGTTCTAGCAGATAATGAGCCACTCAACCAGACCATCTTCAGTACCAAACCCACCTGATGAGCTGCTCCCTTGGGTGAGGTGACAGTAACACCATCAACCCCTTGGCTCTTCTAGGGTAGCCCCTACTGGAACCTGCCAATTGCTATCCCCCTGGCAGTGCGTGTCCAGGCTCTGTCCCCTGCCTTGCTTCCATCCTCCCAGCTGTAAAATAGACACAACACATCTTCCCAGAGCCCTCCAGGACCAACTGATGAAGACTCCATTAGAGGACTCTAGCGTCACCTTTGCCTTGGGGATGACTCCTTTCCGGGGTAGGAAAAGGTGGCAATTATAGGAACTGAGTCTCCAGCCCTGTCCTCTACGAGGAGGGAGGTCAAAGCAATTGTGGCTTCTCCACGGATGGCTATGCAGGGCAAACAAACATCAAGGGCCAAAGCTGGAGACTGTAGGTGGTGGCGTGACATGGAGCTGGAGACAGCCCCAGACGCTGGGGCTAGGTGAGGACTACCAGCTCTGCGTATGCTCAGGCTGAGTAATATCCTGAGGAGCCCAAACGTGCACAGAGATGGTTGGGACTCAGGAAATCTTGCCTAAGGGCCAACGGGGCTCTAGCAAGTGACCGTGCAAACTCTTGCAGACCTCACATTCATTAAAAGTAAAATTAATGTCTCCCTTTAATAACCTCATTAATGATGTCTACTCTCCTAGGAACCAGAATTGCTTGGGGCTCGTGTCTGCAGAGAAGATCTGAGTTTATGCTGAAGCCTTCTGGTGAGTAAGCTTTGCCAGGGTCCCTCTGCTATGAGGTCTCCCTGGCATCTAACAGAGTTGGGGTCTACACCAGGCCTCCGTAGGGGTAGTGAGGCATCTGTCTTTCTCTTTCCTGCTCTCAAGACCCACTTTTGGAACACTTGTAGGTGAGCTGAGACAAGAACGTCTCTACTTCTCAACAATGTTTGAAGGGGATGATGAGAAGGATGGGGCACAGACATGTGCACAAGTATCACCATGAGTGTCTCTTCCTTAAGAAAGCAAGAGGAAGGGAAACAGATCAAGCATTATTTTTCTTGGTAATTTCCTGGTCATGATTCAGTGCTGTCACATGGAGTCAATGACTGTCCTTTATAGATCTCGCAGCTTTGCCTTTAAAACACCCCTCATGACCACACACCTCTCCAGGTAAGGTGCAATTACCTGGGAGTTCACTAGCTCCTTGCTAGCAATTACCCAGCTGCCTTGTGTCCCATCAACCCACCCTAATCACTGCATCATCACTACAGACTAAAACTGGTGGCTCCTACTGTCAACAGTAAATATCATCATTAAACCTCTGGGAGCAAATTTACTACCAGCCGCAGAGCGATTACTCGCTGGGGTCATTGCAAACATGCAAACTGAGCAGAAGGGTTGCCATAAAATATGATCCCGCTCAAATAAAAGCAGATGCTATTAGTGAGCAACAGGCACCATTTATTCCATAAAACACCAGGAAAGACAAGTTGGTTAATGACTATCTGGGAAAGTCCTGCTTTGCTGGGGCTACCGCTCCCTGTTCATATCCTGCCTCCACAGAACTGCTGGGGAGATACAGAGAGAATTGAATTTATTCCACTTTATGGCCCGACATTACTCTTCCTCTTCACGGGTTTAATAAAGCCTGAAGAATGTATTTAGCTTAACCCTTTTGAGAAACAAGTCTCATTTGACCTAACTGGAGCAGGCAGAGCTGTTGGTCCAAGTGGAAGCAGCATCACCCAGTCCCATGTTGTTGAACTTCACAAATTGTCTCTAAAAACATGACTGTTGGAAAAAAAAAAAAAAAAAAAAAAAAAAAAGAAAATACCGAACTCATTTTGTTCACCTTTAAGGTTCTGAATTTCCAGATTCATCTGGGCCAAACCTCTAACTACATGAGACAGAAGTCTTTCCATAACTCAGTTCTCACAGATCTGGTACCTGGCTCTTCTAGCAAAGCCTACACTGCTCTATGGCTCCTCCTAACATCAGAAACTTTGGCAACACTGTGTGAAGCAGGTTTTTTTTATTTTATATTTTTAAAGTTGACAACTTGTGCTCTGTATTCCCATTTAAACAGTGAAAACTGCTCCATGTAACAGGCATGATCCTTTCCCTCTCTCTAGTCCCCCCCTGGCCCCAGGATGGGCTGGCTGTGCTAATCTCACACCTCCAGGTCATCAGCGCAAATCCAGGTCAGCACTTGGCTTCCCATCATGAGGCTGCTTGGTGATTGCACCACTGGTTTGGGGAATCCTTTGGCAGAGGAGCCCCTGTCACAGTCTGCTCCCCAAGTCCCTGTGCATCTGGATGCAGATATAGTCTGGGATGGTTCCTGTGTTCCATCACGCACTCCGGGGACAGATCCAGCTGTGATCTGTCTTGGGGGGGGTGGAGGGAAACAGCTGTATAGCTGCAGTTACTTTGTCAACGCACGTGCCCTGTGCCAGGTGAGCTCCTAAGGGATCCACAGACAAAGCCTCCAAATGCTGTTTCCAGGATATGCCCCCTCAGTCTGAAGATTCCCCCCCACACACCTGCTCCAGCTCTGCTTGACATGCTGTCAGCAAACCCCTCTCTACTCAGTTTGTGATGTCCCTCTGCCTTTCCCTGCCACTAGCAAGCTGAGGAACTGCTCTAAGGTGCAAGCATGACCCTAGGAAGGATCTCCAAGTCTCCTTGTGCCTTTGGGTCTGTGGGAAAAGCTTGTTCAGGCAGCCCCCAGCCCTCTGCCCTGGTAAGTAACACAAGCGGTGAGCCACAAAGTCTTGGCATTGCCAGCCTGTTCTGTCCCCTGCTTGTGTCTCCGAGACTTTTCTGAGTCGTGGTGCTGCTTTCCGAAGCGTGCTGCTGAATCCGTGCAGGACACCAGCCCTTCTGCAAGCTCACGACCTGTCACCGAGCCAGGAGGCTCCAGCGGGATGTGTGTTACCCCGTGGAGGGGATTGCTCATCTTTGACGGCTCGGACCTGCCCCGTCACTCAGGGCTGGCACGCGGTCTCATACGCGTGGCTCTGAGGCGTGCAAAAGGCGCTGTCTCACCGTGCAGGCATGTGCCCACCCCCCCCGCCAGCACCCTGCATCTTCACTACCCCCTCCCAAAGGGAGGAAAGAGCCTTTTTTTTTTTTTTTTTTTTTTTTTGCGGGGGG
>JAAGNO010010406.1:15522-32161 GCA_033439905.1 Ceryle rudis
CTTTTGTAAATCTGATATCTCATTGGAAATAACGTTTCATCTAAATAAATTTTCCTTTAAAGGAACTTCCTTTTTTAATAAATTTTGTCATGGTAGCTTTTTAGAAAGGATAGATTTACACATTCTTTGTAAGAAGAGCTACATGTTGATGATTTTACCCCTATAAAATAGCATTTCAGTTGTAAAGTACCAAAGTTAAGAAATGTTACAACAGTTATGAGTTTTGTGCTCTAAATAAACTATAACTGAGTTGGTCTAAACCTCACAGATTTTCAGTATTTAATTTGCTCTTACATCAGTCAATGATTCAAATTACCTCTTTTTGGCCAAATCTTACTTTCATTCTCCTTGAGCTCTGACAGATTTTGAAGACCGAAGCTGTTCCCTGCCTCTAAAAATTCTTTCACACTCAGCATCCTCTCTTGTCGTATTTCAACTCTGCTGCCCAACTGAGAAACTGTTTTTTATCCTGCATCTTCTCCAAAGCTAATTCTGTAGCACTCTGGTTTTGACATCTTTCTTATCAACTATCTTAAATGTATGCTTAAATAGTTTTTAACACCAGGTTTATGTTTAGGAGCTATCATGTAGCCTTTTGTATTAAATTCTTACATCATTTTACCTAGCTATGCTTCTTACATAATTTTCTGATATTCTGGTACAAGCAATATATTAAAACTTGACCTTTAAATAAGCATTATTTCATAGGTTTTTCTGTCACATGGATAGTACTCTCACTTACTCATGCTATCCTAAAATGTTTTCAGCCTTGATCCTTCATATTGGCCAAGCCAGCCTTGATATACCTGAGTATCAGTGCTTCCATTGGATAATAGTTTTAAGAATTATACTGTCCAGAGTCCCAGACATAATCAGACCTTTATTATTTATTCCCCACTGGACTTGGCTGTATTGAAAAAGTATACTTAATGATTTTACAGAAGATCATAGTAAAAATAAAATGCAGCAATTATTGTTTGAAACTAGTTAATTTAAGCAGTATGTATAACAGAATGTGTTCACTATTGGATGCTTTTGAGACCATCTGGGCTGTATTTCAGTGTGTTTGCATGAAACCTAGAAAAACTAGAGTCAGCCTTTTAATTCTATTGTAAGTTTGAAAGGTGGTTTGTTTGGTTTCTGTTACATGTCCAAGGGAAGGATAAAAAATAGAACTTCTGGGTTGCAAAGACCATTTTTCTTTTAATTCTCACTTTAAATTACCTACAGCATTTAATTAAAGTACTACCTAAAAAAAAAATTTCTAAGTCTATATAAAATTTTACATGAAAATAATTGATTCATTTATCAAAAAATTCAGAAATATTTAGATCTACATATTTCAGCAGTAATCTTTTTCATTTATATTCATACACAATTTTTACATTTCATAAAACTATGTTATAATTGATATTGCAAATATTTTTAAAGACTACTACTGACACTAAATGTTGGCTGTAATCATATCTTTTAAAATCTTCTGTGATGATTGGCACATATTTCACAACTATTATCTAACTTGAGCTAGCATTCAAAATACACTGGCAGTTTACAAATCACAGCAAGAGGCACATTTCTGTTTCTGGAATATGAAGTTATAAAATGTTGGAATTTATTTTTGCTGTTTAAGGAACTTCTATATACGTAAATAAACTAAAATCTGCAAAGCCATGTCCAGCTGATCAACATCCAGATAAGGTGATATTAAAGAAGAGAAGAACTGGGTGAGGGTTTTTTGCCCTTTTGTTACCATCATGTTCTGTTATTTTGGACAAGAAAACAAATAAATTATTAACTTTTGCCTTTTACATCTGAAAAATTGATCTTGCCATATAAATATTCTCAGTTACGAAGCCATTCTTAACAACTATAAGGATGAACTACTAGGACTTTTTGCCTTTGTCCCCCTTTCGTGGGATGAATCCTACGAAGGCAGCGTGGCTATAGATGGCTACAAGCTGTTCAGGAGGGACAGGAGTGGAAGGAGGGGTGGCAGTGTTGCCCTCTGTGTTAATAAATTGATAGACTGTGAAGAGCTATCCCTTAAGAATAGCCACGGGAAGGTTGAGAACTTACGGATAAGAATCAGGGATCGAAACAACAAAGGGAACCTTGTGGCTGGTGTATATTACAGGCTTCCTGATCAAGGGGAGCTTATTGATGAGGCCTTCTTACTCCAGCTCCAGAAGACATCATGCTCACAGGCTCTCATCCTACTAGGGGATTTCAGCCATCCCGATATATGTTGGAAAAGTTGCATGGCAACCTGTAGGCAATCCAGAAGACACCTGGAGTGCCTAGATGACAACTTCCTAAGACAGAAAATAGACAACTCATACCCGAGGGGATTCAATACTAGACCTCATGGTCACATATGCTATTGAACTCATCAGGGACATAAATATAGGAGGCAGCCTGGGCTGCAGTGATAATGCAGTAGTGCAGTTCACTGTCCTAAGGGGTATGAGGGAGATGAACAACAGGACCCTAAATTTTAGATAAGCAAACCTCCAGCACTTCAAGGAGTTAGTCAGTAAGACTCACTGGGAAACAGTCCTTAGGAAACAAGGGAGCAGAGCCGAGCTGGCAGATCTTTAAGGATGCTTTTCATAGAGCACAAGAATTCTCAATTCCCAGCTGTAGGAAATCAGGTAGGAAAGGAAAGAGAGCAGCATGACTGAATTGAGACCTGCTGGTCAAACTAAAAGACAAGATAAGACTGCACATGCAGTGGAATCAGGGACAGATATCCTGAGGAGAATACAGGGACATTGTCCAGTTGTGTAGGGATGAGGGGAGGAAGGCCAAGGTGCAGCTGGAGCTGAACTTGGCAAGAGATGCAAAGAAAAACAAGAATGGCTTCTATAGGTAGATAAACCAGAAGAGGAAGGTCAAAGAAGGCATACCCTCCCTGAGGAACAGCAATGGTGAGTTAGTAACAACAGATGAGGAGAAGGCCAAGGTCCTGAACAAATTTTTTGTCTCAGTTTTCAATGGCAACTTCTCTCCTCACGGCTCCAGTGGATGGCTGCAAGACAGGGACCAGTGAGATAAAGTCCCTCCCACAGACAACAGGGACAAAGTTTGTCAATACCTGAGGAACTGTAACAAGTCCATGGGACCCGATGAGATGCATCCCAGAGTACTGAAGGAATTGGCCAGTGCAGTTCCCAAGCCACTGTCCATAATATCTGAAAAGTCATGTCAGTCAGGTGAGGTCCCTAGTGACTGGAAGAAAGGAAATCACACCCATTTTTCAAAAGGGTAGAAAGGAAGACCCTGGAAACTACCAACCTCTCAGCCTCACCTCTGTGCCTGGGAAGATCATAGAACAGATCCTCCTAGAAGATATGCTAATGCACATGGAGGACAGGGAGGTGATTCAAGATAGTCAGCACAGCTTTGCCAGGGGCAAGTCCTGCCTGAACAATCTGGTGGCTATCTATAATGAAGTAACTGCATCAGTGGACAAGGGAAGAGCTGTGGACTTATCTATCTTGACTTTTTCAAGGCCTTTGACACGGTTCCCCACAACATCCTTCTTTCTAAGATGGAGAGATATGGGTTTGATGGGTGGACTGTTCAGTGGATAAGAAATTGGCTGGATGGTTGCACCCAGGGAGTAGTGGTCAATGGCTTGACGTATAGATGGGAAAATGTGACAAGTGATGTCCCTCAAGGGTCTGTACAGGGACCAGTGTTGCTTAATATCTTCATTAATGACATAGACAGTGGCACTGAGTGCACCCTCAGCAAGTCTGCTGACAGTACTAAGCTGGGTGGTACAGAGGGATGGGATGCCATCCAGAGGGACCCGGACAGACTGGAGAGGTGGGCCCAGGTGAACCTCATGAGGTTCAATAAGTCCAAGTGCAGGGTCCTGCACCTTAGCTGGGGCAACCAGCATTAGCAATATAATCTGGAAGAGGATGTGCTAGAGAGCAGTCCTTTGGAAAAAGACTTGGGGGTACTAGTAAGTGAAAAACTGGACATGAGCCACCAATGAGCAATGGCAGCCCAGAAGGCAAATTGAATCCTGGGCTGCATCAAAAGAAGCACGGCCAGCAGATCAAGAGAGGTTGCCCTGCCCCTCTACTCTTCCCTGGTGAGACCTCACCTAAGTACTGTGTCCAGCTCTGGAGTCCCCAGCACAAAAAGGACATGGACTTGTTGGAGCATGTCCAGAGGAGAGTCACAAATATGATTAGAGGGCTGAAGCACCTCTCCTATGAAGACAGGCTGAGAGAGTTGGTGTTGTTCTGCCTGGAGAAGAGAAGGTTCTGGGGGGACCTTATAGTGACCTTCCAGTACCTGGAAGGGGCCTATAAGAAAGGAGGGGAGGGTCTATTCACACAGGTTTGTAGTAACAAGGCAAGGGGTAATGGCTTTAAGATAGAAAAGGGTAGATTCAGGTTAGACATTAGGAAAAAGTTCTTTAATATGAGGGTGATAGATCACTGGAATAGGTTGCCCAGGGAGGTGGTGGAGGCCCCATCCCTAGAGACATTCAAGGCCAGGCTTGATGAGTTTGCTAGATGTCCTTTTTGGCACACTGAGGGATGAGACACAGCATGGCTGCAGTTGTATTGCACCTTACTCCATTGCTCCAGACAAATTATTCTATATTGCAGAACTTGTGTATTTTGACTGACATGGCTTCTACAGCAACGTCCAGTGCATGGGATAAACTGTGTTATTACATTGTTGAGAGGCAGATGTAGGATCTATGGATTTTGATATTTCTGTTGTGAAAGATGTTGGTTGTGGTGGCTTTGGAAATGTGCTGGCCTCCTTAATGTATGAAAACGTTAACAGTCTGCTTGTAGGCATAAGAATTTTACTTTTATAACTCAGTCAAATCCTTCTAGCTTTGTTGTGCTTTCTGAGAATGACATCTAAATTAATTTTCCTTCAGCTCAGTATACTAGGATCGAGAAAGGGTTAATGGAACATTACAGAAAAAAAGCAAGAAAAAAATGCATTGGAACTTTAAAACCACGATTTATTGTCCTGACATGACATTCCCTTCAACTCCTATCAGCAACTGAAGTATTAATGAAGAAAAGCCATTTTACATCAGAATAGTTAAATCACTTTTTTAAACAACCTTAAGGGCTCTCCTATAATACAGTCATCCTTTCATCCTATACATATGCTAGTTTTGGTCTAGTTTCAATTTGAGAATGAAAGTTAATTGATCTTTTCTGTCTTCCAATATGTAGAATTTAAAACAAAATCAATTGAGTTCTGCAGGGACTTAACATAGAATTATAGAATGCATTGGGTTGAAAGGCACCTCTAAGGGTCATCCATCCCCCCACCCCCCCTGCAGCTTAGAGCCCTGTCCAACCTGACCTTGAATTTTTCCAGTGATGGGTCATCTACCACCTCTCTGGGTAACCTGTTCCAGTGTTCCACCACCCTCACAGTAAAGAACTTCCTCCTAATGGTCAATCCAAATCTACCCTTCTCTAGTTTAAAAGCATTGCCCCTCATCCTATTGCTACATGCCTTTCTAAACAGTCCCTCCCGAGCTTTCTTGTAGGCCCCTTCAGGTACTGGAAGGCCGTTCTAAGGTCTCCCTGGAGCCTTGTCTTCTTCAGGCTGAACAACCCAAATGCTCTCAGTCTGTCATTGTAGGAGAGGTGTTCCAGACCTCTGATCATTTTATGTGGCCCCCCTGTGGCCCTGCTCCAACAGGTCCATATCCTTCTTGTGTTGAGATATCCATGTATCCACAGGCCTATGTAATGGATGACTATTCCTGAAGAACTAAACCTGCTCTAGAAGACACACCCCTTGATATTTAACTGCTCAATACATTCAGTTTACTTGACAGATTTTAGATACACACACTGACTTTTACCCTGTTGCAAGAGATTTATAAATTGATGTTTGCTAGTAACACTTTTCTGCTTCATTTTGCATTTTAACTTCAGCAAACATCACCTCTGTATTACAGGAAAAAATAAAATACAGAAAACAAACAGTAAACTGAGTTGTTAAAGCACCACCAATAATATATGATGACACATTTTTAAAAGTCAGTTTGCAGGAAGACTAAGATAGAAACCTCATCTAACCAATATGGCTCCATGCTTTTATTAAAAAAATAAGGAGACTGTCACCAACAAAACCTAAAATAAAGAATGAAGAATGAGCCAAAGCATTTTGCAATTTAATTATACAAATCTGTATTTTTATGAACTGGAGACCTTCACATCTCAGGGGCGTATCTTTGTTCATGTGTGCTCTGCTGTCACTCTTCTCTCTTAATATATGAATATAGAAATATGAAGATATCCATGCTCCCATGTTATCCTTTAAAATTTCATGCTAAATAATTCTTACAACCTCTTGCAGTCCAGGTATTTTCCTTGGTTTTGATCAATCTGTATTAATTATGCTATGTCACTTTCCTGACAGTCATCTCAGTAAGACAGGTTCAGTTCAGTTAACATGGTTTCATGTGGATCTTGGAAAGCAATTTTCCCTGTAAATTTTCTGGTATAATTAGCAAGAAGCTGAATTACACCAGCTTTTTTTTTTTTTTTTTTTTCCCTAAGCATTATTTCATAATTTTCTACTGCTTGACATGCCAAAAATCTCTCAAAACTTGCAGGTCTCAAAGTTGATCCAAATCAAATAGATATCAAGAAGCCAACTCTCAAAAAGTTTTCCATGCATTTTTGTTAGTCTAACCCACTGGGCAACAGCAGTGTGATACAGAAGACTTTGCATGAACTTGAGTATGTAACAAATTATGAGTAAAATGTATGGGTTTTTTTATAGTATATTTCACTTCTGCATATAAGATCAAGAATATTCTGCAACAGATAGTGTCCTACAGCTGCAGTGGATTGTGAATTTTAACTACACTTCCAGATTTTTTCTTTCTAGGAGAGGACAATTTAAATACAGGTTTTGTCTTTGAAATAAAATCAAAAGCAGCAACAGCAAAAACACTAGTTTTCCTCACCAGCAAAACCTAACTTTCTGTACCATCTCAGAAGGATTGAAGATTAAATGCATGGCTTCAAGGTGGCATTTTACATGACTTAATTTCACAACACTGACTATATCCCTTTGTAGTAGTTCAAAGAGGGCTCAGGTAGTACTGGTTTAAAGTGCCTATTGCCTTAAGGTGTACAGACCTAAAGGCACATGGATATCCACAGAAGGGCAATGAAGCTAGTGATGGGTCTAGAGAAATCTGTGAGGAGCTACTGGGGGAATTGGGATTGTTTAGTCTGGAGAAAAGGAGTCTCAAGGGAGACCTTATCACCCTCTGCAACTATCTGAAAGGAGGTTGTAGCAAAGTGGGTGTTCATCTCTTCACCCAAGTAATAAGCAATAGGACAAGAGGAAATGGCCTTAAGTTACACCAGGAAAGAGTGAGGTTTAACATTAGGAAACATTTCTTCACTGTAAGGGTTGTAAAGCACTGGAACAGGGGAAGGTGGTGGAGTCACCATCCCTGAAGGTATTTAAAAGATGTGTAAATGTGGTGCTTAGGGTCATGGATTAGTGGTGAATTTGGCAGTGCTGGGTTAATAGTGGAATCTATGATCTCAAAGGTCTTTTTCAGCCTAAACAATTCTATGATTCTGTGTGGACTGGGAATGCTGTTTTGGTCCTATGAGTTGATATTCCAGCACTTGCAGGCCAATTTGGTAACCTGGACAGTAAGGCATCTAAGTTTGTAAATTTAGCTTCCAGTAGCATTACTTAAATAGTATTTCTTTCATTAAAAAGGTCTTCTTTACAGAGCCTTTAAGTTTTTGCCATATTTTTTATTAAAATTGATGGAGTCATTAACATGTATTTTATAAATTCTAAGTATCAGTCAACAAGAAGCAGAAAGAAAATATTTTGTCCTGATACTACATTCATCATGGTAGTGCCACTTTGAAAAAAAAACCCAAAAAACTTCTGTGATTACAGTGGCTGTGAGACATACAAGCTGATAAACAAGAATGTAAAAATTCTATGAATACAGTCTGAGGCCTGGAAGACAAACTTTCTTCATGATAGCACAACTGGCCTGACATGTTTGTTTACAAACAGCAAGGGTTCTGTCATAAAGTTTTGCCTTGAAATCTAATGAAGCTGTTATATGACTCTAATCTAACTTTGCATACCTGTGCTGCTTGATGCAATCTGGGATGGCTCTGACCTATGCCTGGCCATTACACAAATCATTGCTTATTTATTATATAAATAATGAAATTAGATTGATTTAAATTGAGTGAAAGGGAATGTATTTTTCAATCTCTTGAACTCAGTAAGATGTATACACAAACTTAACTCACTGGGGCAGACTGTCACCTCCAGGAACTCCTGCTTCTAAGGAGCTGCAAATCTTGTTTTGTAATAGACAGGTAGTACAGATCAAAAAGCTCTAGGCAGTTGGGAAACAATTTTAGCCCTGCAAAAGGGAGAAATAAAAGATTTAAACTGCAGCACTATCATGCAGCTTTTGATACTGATTGCTTAGACAGTGGTTGTCTGTCACTGTAGCACATCACCTCTTTCATCTGCATGGTCTTCTCCCTCTATCAATTCTTTCTGCTCTCCTTCCCACTCTTTGCCCCATATTTTTCTGTCATGCAGCCAAATCAAAGCTGGATATTAAAGCTGTAAGAATTCATTTTGTTACTCCTCTGAATTTTCTGCAGTTACCCATTTCTTAATCTGGTTCTCTCAGTCCATAGGTATTATGATGCTACAGTGCAATTCAACATCTGTAGATGTAGATGACTGAATTTTAACTTAAAAGAGACATTGACAAAGCCTAAGAAAATCACTAGACTATTAGAAATACACAAAATAAAGACATTTTCTTTATCTTCTTGATAAATATGAAAACATTTTTCCATAAATATGCTATGAACAAAGTGTTATACTACTAATGGTAAATCAAATCACAGTGCCATTTTGTGTACTTAGTGAAACAACAAACAGAAAGAAGGTAACTAAAGCAGGCAATTTGTTAACTGGAAAAAAATTCCAAAAACGTGGCAGAAATGCTGCTCTCACTTCAGTGAAGGAACAGGTATAGGTAAGAGCTGTAATGAAAACCAAATACTTAGGTTATACACAAGTATATTAAGTATGAAGATGTTTGTAAAGTACAGATGTTAAATTTTTTTAAGAAAAAAATCCCTTTCCTTAAGTATGTAGAGCCATAATATATTTCTAACAGTATATTCATGCTTCACTTTCCTAAGCTATCCAGTATAAGTGCAAAAATGGTGATGCTTTACCAAGGTTAGGGTAAGAGCCATAAGATTTCACAGGCAGATGCCTAAGAATGCTTTACATTGTTACCACAAACTGGTTTACATTGCTTTAGATTATGACCATAATTCCTAAAGAGCTATTTTGAGGAAAGTTACTTTGTAAACCCCCAAAAATGGTATGAACAAGCTCATGTCTTACTAAAACAGTGTGTACTTGGAATGAGTTGGACTCTTAACTTTTTTATAGTAACAGACTGTATAACATCTAATGGTGAATTAAATGTTTCAGGATCAAGAAAAAGAATATTGTACCAACAGGAAATGTTATCTAAACCATTTAGAAGTATCATATGACATAATATTTACAATAAATTGTTAGTAACATCCTTTTATTTCTCTTTATCTGCTGGCAAACTCCAGCTCCATCAGAGAGTCCTGTACAATAATAGTTGTTACTGACATGGTCTGACTGCTTTTAATCCTGCTTCATTTAAACTTATACTAGCTATTATAAACTAAAATCAAAATGACAATTCAAAATGAATGGTCCAAATTATGAAATATCTTCTTGGTCAAAGATTAGCTGTTCCTTTGAAAGGGTGAAGAGAGTACAAAGGTAGAAAATACCAATCTTAGTGGAAAGAGAGAGCACAGCTATTCCAGGACTGTCTGCTGCTTTCTTTACATCTTAAAACAGTTCCATTATACAGCCAGGAAATCTACATCTTGAAAGAGTATCAGGGAAGAAGAGGCTGGTGAGTTTTCCATGCTAATTAGCAGCCTGGGTGAATCCTTTATACTAACATGTAACAACTTCCTACTTTGAACTCTAAAAGAAAGAGTAGGGCATTATGAGTTGTCATCTGAATCACACTTCCATTCTCTGTGCTAACTAAAATATTAGATAAAGTTTTCAATGTATAACTGTCAAAATTCCATTATCCTGTCCTGCCAAAATCTGAAATATTATTTCCAGTCTCACAGATGAGGGTATTTTCCTTAAAGCTCCTAGAGTCCACATATTAGATTAAAACCTCAAACTGCATCTTAAGAAAGCAAGCTATTGGCTTTTCTGGTTTTGAGAAACCTTTTCAATTTAACCACTTGAGGACAAAGATAAAAGAAAAAGACTTTAAAAATAAACTCTTGTGATTCTCCAAGGCACAATTAAAAACCTTTGGAGCTGACAGTACAGTGATGTATTCAGGCAGCATATAATATAGTCCAGTAGAAAACTGGAATCAGCTTTTTTTAATGGAGCAGAAAGGAGGCAAACACTTCTGGGTTTGGAGGCTAATATGGACCACCAGACCCTTGTAATAAAGACTTCTTCCAATTAATATTTTGTCCACTCATATTCTGCTATGGGGAGATGGAGATGTTAGCTATAATAGCCTTGTCATGCCAGTTAGTAGCAGTTGCAGAGCTGGAAGGATTCCTGGGCTGTTTTATTCACTGTGTAGATAAAACCAAGGAAAAATGAGGGTCCTAACGTGGCATTCATTAAAAACAGTCCAGCTAGAACCTTCTGATAGCATCAGGCTATCTCAAAAAGAGCTTTCACATCAAATTTTTACAGGAACATTCAGGTTGTGACATTCAGAGTGGATATGAAAATCATATCATGGTATGATTATGTGTTTAATATACACTACCTGGATTACTACCTATTTCTATATAAATTTTGCATGGATTTGCAGGCTAATATTTAGTGTATTTAGGAGTCCAGACTGAAAAGTATGTACAGCATCATTAACATTTTTATCTTATCCTAGCAGGCATATTCCCTCATTAAGGGAACCATCTGATAGCTGGGATTAATGTTAAGAAATTACATGAATATATTTTCTCCTTAAGTTTGAAAAAGAAAAATAACTCCAAAAAACAATATTTTGTTTCAGGAGACTGACATGACTAGTCATGCTAGTATAAAGCAAAATTTTTCCTGATTTTTCAGATGCCAATCACACATTTGTTCGGGAACCCATCACTTCCAGATATCTCGCAGCAAATTCATGGGAGTGAATTAGGCAATGTTTAGTAGTGTTTAGAAGAAGTTTAATGTTCTCCTCTGCCATTAGAAAAAGTCGGACTCAGTGGATTGTACTTCTACTGTTTTACAGAGATATCCCAGTATTCAAATTATCAATTTTCTGACTGTTCGGTCCCTCGTTCAATGGAGTGCAGATGATGTTGAAACATTTGGCTTGGCTTCCAGAGCATGATATAAACCAGACAAACTTTGTTGCCTAAAACAGCTGACTTTCTGACTTCTCTGATATTCCCACTTAATGTCTGCATGACTGCACTTCCATTTTCTTTTTATTTTACAGGAGAAGCAAAAAGCAAGGGAAAATTATACAATTAGATAGTTACCTAGGAGTCAAAACATGTTTCAGACACTTAGGAAAACCAAATAATAGATATTTCATCCCTATTCATGTCATATGAGTTATGGTAAAAAACTGCATCATTTGAACAGTGCTACATGATGCTTCTGCCTTACACCAGAGATGTCCGAGCAGAAGATCCTGCTCCATCTGCAGTATTTTAATTGACAGTTATGACGTCCATGTGTGGCCACATTTCAGTTTATCAGATCAAAAGCAGAAATTTAAATTGAACAGAAGATTGGAGTGTTTATAATTCAAAAGAAAAAAAAAAAAAGCAAATACAACAACAAAAAAACTAACAACAAAACAACCAATCCTGATGTACTGTTCCCTAGGCATGCACTCCCTTTTGGGAGGGATGAATACTTCTACCAATTGTCCATCCTCCTTGTGCTCTGTACACCTAAAATGGTCACATACAAAAGCAGAGAATTCACCATTTAACAAACCAGCAATCAGAGCATGAACTCCCTGTGTTTTCCCTGCAGGTGAGACAATTGTCACAGGAGATATGATGTGGGCCAGATTAAAATCCAGACAAATCAAATGGAATTAAAGTCATTGATGAATTTCAACCTGCTCAACTGCTTTTGTTTGGTTCTAGTACTTCTGTAGCAGCTCGTAACAAGGGCTGCAGATGCATACTCATGTCTGGAAGGAGCATGGGGAAGAAAAACGTATCACCAGATGAAGTGTCATGAAGACACTGAAATATCTTGTGTGGTTCACTTCCTAGCAACTGCAGATCAAGTTGGATTTTGAAGGTAACTCATAGGCTATATTAGAGTAATACATATGTAGATTGAGCTGGAATTATTTTTTTATTTTGCTCTTTTATATTTGGCTTTTTGCTTCACCAGAAAATATGAGGTCTCTCATTCTCTATCAAGAGGCAATTATATCTCATTTAAGTGGTTTTGCTTTCTTCCATTTTAGGTTTCCTTAGTAGCTAAATAACTTCAGCTAGTGTTAACATGAGTGTATGCGATCCTGCTTGCAACAGACGATATTCTTAGGCTTTGCTGTTTGTTCTGCTGCGTCATTTTGCTTTTACAACTTCAACAGAAATTTGTACCAAGGCCTGTGAAAGCTAAGCCACTAAAGAGACAAGTATTGACTGGAAATGTTGCAAAGGTAAAATAAAAACAGGAAAGTGAAATTACTATGGACAAAAGATAAAGTGTGTACTGTGTATTCAGCTTTTTCCTGACAAACTTATGATAGTTTGCTCACTTTAATGTAGAATATGTATACACATCTGTCTCCTCCTACTGCTGAGACCCCTGATTTCTGTGGTTGCCAGGACTCCGGCAGCTTCACTGAAGGACTTTCTAATCTCCTAACAAGTCAGGAAGCCTGAAGAAGCAATTCTATAAAAACTCTAAATCATATTTAATATTTTATTATCTTTAAAATATATGTTCTACCCATAGAAACTTGTGTAAAGTTCGCTATTCTTCAAGAGGGATTTTTTCTGTTTTAGAAATGCAAAATTTCCAGTGAAATCCTACCTCCAGCGATGATGCCTGTTGTCTTCACTCAATACTGTGTTCTTGTAAACTTCTCTCAGGGGAAAGAGAAAGGGCAGACACGGAAGATGAAAAAAAAAGTACATAGAAATGAAGTACAACTATTCCCTCAGGGTTAAAAACACAGAATATCTACTCTGGCTAGTACAAGACACCAACTATTTAATAGAATTGGAGGTTATTGCTCATGACTCAAAATAAGTTAATCAGCAAATCTGTTAAACTACATCAGAATGAGATAGTAGGTAAGAACGGAAATGTTATAATGGAAAGGTTATTAAAATTATATTTCCATGAGAAGGGGAATATTATAATTCACCTAAACCATGTGTCCTCATTAGGACCTTTGGCTTCTTTCTAGTCACTCTGTTTTAGAAGGAGCAGTGCAATAGGAGGAGGGGTTAAGAGATCTGCAACATGAATGATATGGACAAGAAATTTTTCAATGTCAAAAGAAGCACTGAAAATACAGATTGCTTAGAAGGCTGATACAACTATACAGTAGAATAACTAACTCCTTTAGCAGCATAAGGTCATAATACTACTTAAAATATTCCAAGGCAATATACAACAGAATAAAGAAACTCCTCCACACAATGCTGCAGAGCATTCACCTGTGGAAGTGACCGTAAGATACTGCTGAAGCCAAAAACTCACTAAAAGATCAAAATTTGGTGTGAACAAATAAAATCACCAGATTGGTTAGAGTAAGCAATACACACAGTAAAGAGAGTTCTAGAGTACTCATACATAGGGAAGTAATGAAAATGTTGAGGAGATTATCCCTCAAGGAAGAGTGTACTGTAACCACCAAGTTTCTTACTGTTTCTTGTTCTCTGCCAGCTGTTTACACAAAGCAGGAGCTAAATGAACTTACAGGGACTACCCTTGTGATGAAATATAACAATGCCCCTACAGCTAAAGACGCCCAAAGTGGTGACATGGCATACTCCAAATTACAGAATTTCTGAGCTGCTTATGAAATAAACTGTGTGACCCATCATGTTCACACTTGTGTGAAAAGTCCACACTTGTGCATTCAAATATTTTATTTCCCATCCAGTGTTGAAAGACTAGTTAAAAAGAATTATCTTATTTTCAAAGTGCTAGGAATCTAATCTCTAACAAGTAAAATAATGAACTTTAATCTGGTCTCTATTTCATTTTTCACTACAAAACTTAGAATAACAAAAAAGTTAGAATATTACAGTCTGCTCACTAAGAAAGCTTCAACAACATTAAGAAACACCCTTAGAGAAGGGATTCCTGAAAATTGCTGTTTGAGAGAAAGATTCCACTTTCCAGCCCAGCTCACAACAGTTTAGTGGCTTGGACTACAATAATGTCAGGAGGGAATCTGCAACCTCATGTATGAATGTTGTGAGCAGCTGGCTGCAAAAGTGGTGCTGGCAGTAGCTTCAGACACATGACCATTCTTTTAGTCCAGTGAAATATGCCAGGTGGCAGCCAAAGAAGAAAAACAGAAATAAAGCAGAGGAATGAACAAAAGAAGCTCATATAAAACAACAAAGAATGTTTCCTTGTTTTCCATACAAAGATGTAAGTTTCATGATTACTTTATCAGGAAGTGTATCTTCACAGCTAACCAAACAAAGATGTAGTTCTGACACTGCAATAATTTAACAAATTTACTATTAATTTCATTATTCAATTTAATGCATATTAGTGCCATTTCTCCATAACATCCAGTTTACTTTCAGCTTACAATCTTTACAAAGTTGTCTGCACAGCTTTTACTTAGCAGATTTTCACTCTTGAGTTATTCACAAATACTTCATTCTGAAAAAAGCCTTAATGATTATCCAGACAATCAGGGTAGATCCTGTGCCTCTGGAAAATCTTCTAAGTGGTCTTAAGGCCCTGTCATTAAGTCAGTGGGAGGTGTGAGTGTTCAACATGTAGCAGGACTGAGTGTCATATAACATGCTCTTATTCATAGACCTCAGTTATGTGCAGGAAATTTTAGTAGATGCTTTAGTACTTCTTCAACCATGCATGACAGAATTTAAAAGTCATTAAAAAGGCTTCTGTCTCCACCCATTCCTGAGCATAACTGTGCTACCATTAGGACTCAGTTTTTACAGTCACATCTAGTGGTATTTTCCTGAGAAAAGCTAAATGCAGCAGGAAACAAAATTCCTGTCTGCATTACAGGAAATGAGGTGTGCTTCAATTTAGGGAGACACAAAGCTTTTTAAAAAAAAAAAAAAAAAAAACAAAGGAGAAGGGGTGAGCTTGTCTATGACTTTTGGAAACAAAAAAGAGATACAATGAAATTATGAAATGGTTTGGTAGTCTCCTGACTTTCCTTATCTGTGAGGTACCCAGTCTTGGCCTTTGCTCTACATCTAATGATGTGAATTCTAGCACTTCTGATGTATAGTGAATCATAAGTGAATCTCTAGCATTTGATTTTTTTTTTTTGTCTGCTTTCCTGGTTTTGTTCAGTACAATTTACTGATGCTTTAAGTTATGGTCTATTTCACCGGAAGTACCAAGGAGGAGGAGCTGTGACTACATTGCATTCCAGTTCTTCCTAGAAAAATTACATCATCTCAAGGTGTAATTTTTTTCCTACTGTGGGAAAATTTGCATTAGCCTGACTCTTCCACCACCTTCTGACAGATGCAAAGCCCAGCAATTACTGATCAGCAAAGAAACTTAAATCACTGTTTGGCAATAAGGGGGCATCAAAGTATCACAGAATCTCCCACAAATTAAATACATAAATTAAAATATAACAGTCCATTTAATCAGTAGATTCTGAGTAACCCAAATAAACACTATGGTTTAGCCCAAAATGTAGCAAAAAAGATTTTAAAATCATGGCCAGCTTCATTATTTAAATTAAGATTATGAAGTAGAATGACATTTTTTATCATGGAAAGCCTGGATGTTACTACCAGGCATTCAGTTTTAGAAACTAAAGCCCCTTGAGATCAGATAGTTGAGTGACGTGAGCAGAACTGTCAGTTGACATAAACAAGGTTATTAAATTACATAGGGACTGAGTACTGTAAAATTTTATAGTAGATTACCAAATATAACCTACAGTGTGAATGAAGCCATGGCAGTGACAAAGCAATATGTATATTAAAGATTTTTAATTCTCTTCTCAGTCAAATCTTAAATTAAATATTAAGAACAAAACTAGCTCACATTCAGTAATACAACTATGAACCAGTTTTTATAAAATTATCTTCAACCTTATGCTAATTTTTCAAAGCTCCAGAAAAACAAACATGTAACACTTTCTCTATAGTAAGACAAAATTAATTCACAACTCTGGGATAAGAGTTCCTTGGTTGACAAATTTTAAGACTATTTTCACTTCATTAGATTAAAAAAAATAGACAATTTGCTATATTTATATAAGGTAATCATCAAAATAATCAGATTCTATATTAACATGCTACTTGAAATATTTTTCTTTTTGCTTCTGACTGATGTTTTT
>JAAGNO010010407.1:0-15228 GCA_033439905.1 Ceryle rudis
CCCTGGCCCCATTGCAGGGGAGGTTGGCCGGGGCTCTGAGCACCCTGCTCTGGTTGCAGATGGCCCTGCTCCCTGCACTGGGGTTGTACTTGATGACCTTGAAAGGTCCCTTCAACCCAAACTATTCCACGACTCCATGATTCTGTAAGGTCCAGCACCCAGCCTGTACCATGCAAATGCCTCACACGAACTTTTATTATTCACTGAAACACAAATCTCAAAGAAGCCCCTGCTTCGCAGCAAAGCAGCCACCAGCCCTGACGTGAGATGTCATCTCCTACAACCCCAGCAGGCACCTGTAGCCTCGGCACCTCTTGAAGCTGGGCTCTTGTGGAGATGTGTGACACTGCAGCAGGTTCCACCACTGCTCTCAGCAAGGGGAAGGTTTTCACCCTCTGAATTAAAGGCACGCAGGTCAGGAGCCAACTGTCCTTCTGCCCCCCAACAGCCAGTCTCTGGCCTGGTGCCCGCAAAGGGCCAAAGTCTTCCCCTGGCGCTTGGTTTGTGTGGGTGTCACACAAAGTGGCCCCGTTACCAGTGGGTGTGGGGGCCGTGGGCTCCAGAACAGGCTGCAGGTAAGGCCTTGAGAAAAAAAAAAGATTTGTAGGGAAATTTGCTTGTGGGATGGAGGACCCCGCTGCAGCTCTACGCACGGGGGTACGGGCTTTGCCACACGCTGCTGCTGACAGGCAGTGCCGAAAAGCGAGCGTGGACTTGATGATCTGAACGGTCTCTTCTAACCAAAATGATTCTGTGAGTCTGTGACTCCTGCAGAGCACGACTTTGGCTGTACGAGAGGAGCGGTGAGAGGCTGCGAGACTCTACACCCTGGGCAGAGGGGTGCAGCAGAGCTGGCACAGCCCACTGTCACCTCCTCCCCTTCTTCATTCTTACAAGGAAACCACTCCCCGGGCTCTGCTTGGCACAAACGCTGGCTCGGGACACGCCTTTGGATGCCACTGAGTTTGGTAAGGACATTTGGCAACGTGGCTGCGCTCAAGGGCCCAGCTCCACTTCTGGCTGGCAAATCTTATAGAAGACAAGAGGAGAAATAGCCTGCCCTTCCAAAAATACTTCACGGGAAACCTTCACCCGGGACAGAGCTCAGCTAAACCACTGCAGCAAACCGGGTTTCATTTTCACTTTGGGATGGGGAAGAGGCACCAGCTATGGGCACCAGCTGAGGGGCCTAAAGCCCACTTGGAGCGTATGCGCTACAGAAAGACAGGTAAGGACAGTAAACACTCAGTAGTTGGGAAGAGCCAAAGAAAACACGAAGGGAAACACTCTGGAAAAACAACAGCCTGCCATAATCAAGTGCCTAAAGTCCGTGGCTGTCAGCGTAAAGAAACAGCTCTGCTGTAACGTCATGAAGAAGTAAACTTTGGAAGGTGTCTGTGAAATACCCTGACGGCAGAAAAGCGGCGCTTTAAGACCTGTGGCTGTTCACTTTCTGTACAAATGGAACAAAAATTCACCATAGAAAAAAAGGCAAGAGACAACACCTCCAGGTGACCGGTTCTTCCTCGCCACCAAAGCAGACACCTTCCCTGCAACCCCAACAGTCTGCAGTTTTATTTTTGGCAGATTATGATTAAAATGGTCTTTATGGCTTTAGAGAGAAGCCACTAAGCTGCACGTTTTGGTTGAAGCAGAGAGCGCGTGTGGGGTGTGCTCTGGAGGAAGGGACATCGCAGACGGAGGTCTTGCCACAGCTCTGCTGCTTCTACCTGACCCACGAACGCTGCTGGTTGTACTTGGCTCTCTTTAGTGTTCTCATTTCTCATCAGCAAGTAACAAAGTTCTGGTTGCTAACCAGTCCAATCCCAGAGGCAGAATAAATAAAGTCCTTGTTAAGACTTAAAAAAAGCACGTTTCTAACAAAATCAAACCCACACACTGCGAACACCGATCCCGGGCTGATGTATTTCGTTCAGGCTCCACCACCGGTGCACTGGAATTGGCTTCCTCCGTAGAGCGATTTAATTCCTTGTCCATTCTCCACCTTTCAGTCTTCTCCGGAGTCTTGACGAGCTCTCCCTCCATTTTTTCCTTCCTGCCATTCCCTCTTCCGCTGTCACACCCTGTTCCTCCACAGCTATTTTCGGAAGGCGAAGACGTCCCGTGTTTTCAAGCCTCTCGCGCCTTCGCTTCCTGGTTTAGGAGAAGACGCTTCCACCAGCCCCCCATACGGGCAGCTCTCGGAGGCGGGGTGGTGGCCGGAGCACTCCACGGCGGGGATGAAGCCGCTGTCCCACATTCCTGTCCCGCAGAGCTTGCACAGGTCGTGCAGGCTGCAGGGGATGCGGGGCAAGAGGTGGAACTGATAGAGCAGGCTCCTCGCCTAGAGGGGAGAGAGACAGAGCCGGTCACTCCTCCCCCGGGGATGAGCACAGAGAGCTGGGGTAGCCCGTGGCCTCTTGTCCCATCCTTCCGTCTGGCTACCTTAGAAGAGCCAAAGCTTCAGCAAAGGAGCATCTCTCCTGAACACGAACCTGAAGGTTACGCGGGGCACCGGGGAGGGCGGCACAGAGGCGAACAGCTCTGTCTGCCGTGTCCCTGAGCACGCGCGAGGGTCAACCCAGCTGTGCCGTGTCCTCCCAAGCACGCTACAACTCCCTCTCCCTCCCGCAAAACTCGCTTCCAGGCAAACAGGACCCTGCTCCCCTGCCAGGCCCCAGACAAGCCAGGAGATGGAGAAGACGGAGCATCAGTCCCTGATTTTCGCAACGCTCAGACTCCTCTTGGGGACCTGAGCCTCAGCCCACATGGCACACGGGCGCTTACCTTCCTGAGTACGAGCTCCCCGTTCATGTGCATGGCCAGGTTGCCGAAGTGCAGCAGCATCTGGTCCGTGGCCAGCTGTTGTTCGATGACGTCATCCCCATAAATCACCACGATGGCCACGCAGATAAACAGGTGGAAATAGTCAGTCTGCGGTGAGAAAACAGGGCTGGAGGAGAGCGGGTGGAGGCAGAGCTCTGTCTCAACCTCCCCACCCCCTACAAGCGCGTCCTTGGTGAGACTGTGCGCTCCTTCTGGTTTTGCCTAGTGGGATTCACGACGCCAGTTATTGGTGAATCCTGAATCAAAGTCTCTTGCCTTTAGAGTGCTGGAGGGGGGCTTGCACCACGGCTTTCCAAGCAGACTAGCCATTTTTGGAAAGGCACTTTCCAGCTGTGTATGAGAACTTTGAACTTCTGAAGTGGATGCTCAGCCCTACCTGAAAAACCTCCTTTTGAAGCCCAGCCACGCTCGGGTGGGAGAGGCGGACCTCCCGCCACCCTCCTGCTACGCAGCTGAACCTCTTCGAGAGTTACAGACCCTCTAACACCTGCGCATTTTGGATACTTCGCTACCAAGGGCCACTGTGGAGATCTCGCAACGCTTGCCGAGCCGGCGAGGGTCCACCCGCTGCTGCCCGGTGCGCGCAGTGCCCGTCGCCAGCTCTCTAACCTGATAGTGAGCCCAGCACGCCTCCCACATGCGCAAAGCCTCGGCGTCGGGAAATTCACGTTTAAAACAGAGGAGGATCCAGCGGTGGCAGAAGAGCATCTGCAGGCCATCCTCTCCCAAGGCAGCGAGGTGCTGGTAGAAACGCGGGTGCATGAGCCGCAGCAGCTCTCGCAGGTACATCTGGAAGAGACGCCCTGAGCTCAGCCGCCGCTTCGCGCGCAGGGACTCCCGTCGCTCTCACCCACCGCCCCCGGGAGCCCCCCGCACTCTGTGCCAGAGCCAGGCTCCCGCAGAGCCGGCCACGGCTCTTCTCTCACCGAGGGCTCCAGCTTTACGGCTTCTTTATTACAGCACAGCCGGGAGCACGCTGGGATCTGTCATTAAAGGCCAGGGCTCGCCCGCCACGGCAGCGAGTTCACAAGGGAAGACAGAGGGTGAAAAGAAAATCCCATGACAGTGACGTCGTGAAATGAAAGAAGGGCAGAGATTCAGGCTGAGGAAAGCGGATGGAGCCGCGAAAAATAGAGAAAAGAAAGGACGGAGCCACCTCAGGCAGTATTTCATTTCGGCAGAGGCCGAGCAATGAGGTGAATTTGGAAAGCCTGACTCTACAAGCACATTACGGTGCAAAAATCTGATCGTTAACCAACTGCACCTCACCAGCAGCCTCCCATGGGGGTTCTGCCATGAGATGACCCCTTTAAACGGGTGCCATCACGATCCGGACAGGATTGTTCAGGTTTAGAATGGATTTTTCAGGATCTTAACCAGAAAACAACTGACTTCCCTATTAAAACCTAAAAAGTTCCCATTTTTAAAGATCACCTTGTTTGAAGAAACTGTCAGACATACAAGGCTTTTCGTTCGGACATAATTGAAAAAAAGCCATTAAAAATATTAAGACCTTAACCCCCCCAAACACACACACAAAGAGGAGGGCTGCAGCTCAATCAGCTCCTCTCCCTTGTCAAAATGCCCCAGAGTCAGGACAAAACCAACCCGGTGAGCCTCCACCACCCGAGAGAAGGGCAAAGCCAAACCAAGCAGCGTCCTGAGCACATCTGATCATGAAAGAGTCTTCTAATTTGACTGGGGAGAGAAGAAGCTAAAGACAGGGCTGAGAGGAGCTCAGCATTCAGCCTCACCAACTGCTTCTCCATATCCTCGTCGCGGGGTGAGCTGATGAAGATCGTGTTCTGCATCAGTCCTACAAAGCACCAGAAAGTATCTGACTCATCTAAGACCTCTGCCAGGAGTGGGGCAACCAGGTCGGACATCCCCTGGGAGTATCCAATCGTTGGGTTAAATACTGCATAGTTCAGCAAGATCCTCCTGCAGAAGAGATGCAAACGGAGAGGTGTACACTCTGCTGTGCTCGTCCTTCACCCCGCCAGGAGAACCGTGGACCCAAGCAACTGCCCCCAACCCTGCCGCAGCACCCACGACCCTCCCGTAGCTGCAGAAGGCTCACACCCCTCCCGTGCCCGTGCATGCAGGGAAGGTAGGTGATGGGAGCAGGGTTATTCTATCAAGAAGTCATCAGCAGTGAAAGTACTGGGGGAGAAGCCCTTCTTTTGGCATCACTTGGTACCGGTCACCATACGCACGGTGCTCCTCAGCATCTTCCCGAGGCAGCGACCCAGCAGCCTGGGCCAGGGGGTCTTGCCAAGTTTTCTACACGTTTTTACACAGGACACGTTGTCTGGGACACTGGGATCAGGCACTTCACCTCATAGTTTCCACATTTGGGTTGTTCTCCCCACGAAAGAACTGGTTGCTGCGGTCAGTCCTCACGACGTCTTTATCCACCGTGAACTGTACCGTACGCCAAAAGTCCTTCTGTTCATCCGGAGTCATCGACAGCCTGGAAATTGAGCAGCAACAGGAGTACGTTGCCAAGAGAGGACTGTGATTGCCGCAAGGAACAAAAAGCCTGATTTCAGCTTTAGCTTGCAGAGAAAAAACTATCCCTGTGCAGAGCTTTCTCATCACCTGCAAAACAGACAAGCAGGTCTGTCCAGAATGGCAGACTTTCTGTCCAAAGGGGTTGCTAGAAGGAGCCTCCTGGGTTATAAACGGGATGACATGATGCCTTTTCTGTGATAAACTCCATTTTGGAAGCTGTCGGACTCTGCTCTCCACTGCTCCTCGTGGGTGGCACACCAGAACTCACCACTCTGGTCTGACTGTCTCCTCAATGCCAATAATGCTGTCCCTCTCCAGCTGAAATGCACCCACAGCTCCTTTAACAGGCGGTTCTTGCAGTAGTAAGTTCCTTGTGTTAGATATAGCCCTTCTGCTTCCCTATTTTTACATCCAGCAGTATTTATAAAGACACGTGGGATCCCATTTTCACCCTCGGTGCTCTAAACCAAGCGTGCAAAGCTTGTAGCCTTGCCCGTGAGATGATTCCCTACGTGGTGCTGAGGAGCCTGTTTTGAGACCCCAAGTAAGGTATTACTTGAGCTGTATGGTATCAGCTCCAGACCCCCAGGAGCTCAGTGCCTGACACAGCTTCACCATCCCTCCAACTTCTCTACTCTGCTCGGCTTCTCCTGCAGCGGAGGAGGCAGAGACTCCATGTTCCTGCCACAGCAGGTCTGAGGAGGGATGAGCAGGGGAGGGTGAAGCTGGTCCGTTACCTTTTCTCCTCGATCTCAAAGTATTCTTTCCTCTTCTGCAGTCTCAGTGCCTCCCGCTCTTCTGAAGTGGACTCGTAGCTGTAGTAGTGCAGCAGGAAGGGCCACACCTCCCCACGGATGGAAATATCAATCCCACCAAAGAAAATGGCCTGGAAGGAGGAGCAAAAGTTATGACTGGTGCAGTTTGGACATTCCCCAAAACAGCAACAAGCAACTGCCCGCTCCTATGCTTTGGTGGCTTTGCAGTTCTTTCCTGACAAGTGATGCCTTGATTCAAGCTCCTGCAATTTGCACATGTTTAGAGGGAAAGTGCTGGCCTTCTATTCCCAGACGAGACACAAATCGGGCTCATTTCAATGTCAATAACCCCCCCTGGAGAGGCTCTATGATTAACGTGTCGTTCTCATGTCACGGCTTAATCCTCGATCTTGGAGACGCTGCATTTCACTGCAAACTTCTCTCTCAGGACCTGGACCCGGTGCTCCCCGGCAAGCCCTGCATTATTTCATAGAGTAATCTGGATTTTTCTTTCACCGATTTGTTCACGCAGCATTCTGCGAACACACCGAGCACTGGACGCTTCGGGTTACGAACTCCAGCCGGCAGCAGAAGCTGGACAGCTCGTGCTCCTCGGCCAGGGAGATGCTCTACCAGACTCACCTGCAGTCCCAGCAGGACCTCCAGCCAAGCGCTCCACACCAGTCTTTAGACTCTGGAACGCCCAGTTGGAAAGCGAACTCTCGCAGCTCCCCCCTGGGGACCCGCACTCTGCGGCAGGAGAGAAAGGATCCAACCCGCAGCAGCAGCCGCCCCTCTCACCTTCTGCAGCTTGTACTCCTCCTCCACCTGTCCGGAGTCGTTCAGGTGATGGAGCCAGGCAGACACGTCCAGGCGCTTGTACGCGTTCTCCTCCGGGTGGGTTTCCGAGGAGGGCAGCTTGGGACGGCGGATGGAGAACTGCATGCAGGTCTTCTCATCGGCCAGCTGCTGAAGGGGGGGAAACAAAGCAAAAAGCTGGAGGCAGGAGCCAGAGGTAGCAGCAGAGTATGAAACCCAGCAGTTTGCAGAGCAGGGAAACCTTTTTGCGTGGTTCTCGTAGGATTAAGCACTGAGGCGCCGCGCTCGGGGAGGGTGGTTTGTTTTTTAAAATTCCAACCATTACAGCAGCAAAAGTGATTAGAATAATTAAAAATCCGAGTACCACAAACCGGCTTCGTCGTAACGAACACATAAATAAATAAATAAATAGTTTCCGTTCCTCCCCCAGTCTTCTCCCTGACCTGCAGCTGAATTAATGCTGCTTACAGCAAAACTTCACCCTGCCAGGAATGCCTGCAATAAATTACATATGATTGGCCATATACAAAGGGATTGCTGTTAGGCAAGCAGGGAACGGCACTGCCAGGCTCTCTAAGGGCACTCATGATCCCAGTGCAAGACTGCAGCTGACATTTAATTTAAAAATCAAAGGTTGTTCAATGCAAAAAGTGAGCCCGTGCGACCATAATAAGAAAAGCAGCAGGGGGCTCTGTGAGAAGGATGGAAATTTAAAAATCGCTGTTTCTAATAAGCACATACAGTATCTTAAACAGATAATTAAAGAGCTCTTATCGCATTTGTATGTAGATTGAACAAAATATGGCGAGGTGCCTTGTCAAAACATTTTCCGAAGCAGCGTGCTACGCTTCGCAAAATGGATGAAAGACTCCGACGGAATTTCAGGCCAACCACTGCAGATTTCCCAGCCACCTTCCCCGCCTAAAGCACTTCGCTGACCTGTCGGGTCGAGCAAAATAAACCACCTAAGCAAGTCCTCCGGGTTACCTTCCCCCGCACCCCACAGGAGGAACAGGAAGGGATGGGGATAAGCGAGTCCCGGAGAGACCTCGTGTCCGACTCGCAGTCGCATCCTAAACACCATCCGACAAGTTGCAGCTTTCTGCCTGACTCGGTGACAGGAACTCAGAGCTTCATTTCTCCAACACGCTGCCCTGGCTGCGAACCCAAGTGTGAAACATCCTAAGTGGAAAACCTCTTTGCCCCGTGAACCTCGCTCGGGTACCTGGTCCTTCAGATGGGTCTCTGTGCAGTACTTCCACTGCTGGAACACCTCCGACAGTTTATCCAGGCCACCGTGGTGAAAATGGAAGATCTTGTACTGGCTCTCCCTGCTTGCAACAACCAGCTGTCCGCAGGTACACGCCTCGTCGCTGCGGGACGAAACAGCCGGGAGAACAACCTGCGTTTATTGCCCAGGACAATGGGAGGGAATTGCCCCGCGGGAAGGGGAACAGTAGATGAGAGAGAGCAGAAAGCAAATCGCAAAGAAGTGTAGCACCACATTGTCCCTTAAAACAGGGTGCAGAAGTAATTTTACAGCTCTGGGATCCAATGATCCTTAAGGTTCCCTTCCAACTTGCGATATTCTGATTCTATGACACGGCCAGAGTGACCGTTTCCCCAGGAAGCTCCACTCGTGCCTGGGAACAGCACTCTTTTACCATTCCAGCACATGAAGGAATTAAGTTTTGTCTTCCCTGGAGACAAAAAACCCAAGAAATGTGCCCCAGCAACATTAAGGTTGCACGCAAAGTCAGCTCCTGGGGATGAGCAGACTGGGTCGCACACAGCACGGTCTGAACACGCAGGGAGTGAACACAAAAAGAGGGCGTAAAGATGTTTTCAATGACTTTTGTAATAATTTGAAAGGTAAGTGAAGAGGTTAAGAGCAGCAAGACCTTAGAGGAACCCTGGTGAGGGGCAAGTAAGGAAGAAGGTACCATAGATAAAGAGATGTTTTCCACACCTCCAGGTTATCTGACACATTTTTGGTAAGACAGCTCGGAGCAACCAGGGAAAAAACCCCTTGGGCCCCATATCTGAGATTCAGAGGCTCTCCTTGGGAAGGCTGACACTCGCTGTCCTGGTGACAGCCCTCAGGGAAGGGCTTCCAAGGAGGACTGCAGAAGCGAGCGCGCACTGATCCCGAGCTCGCACGGGTACCACTCGCAATAACACCTCACCTGAAGAAGAGGCGAAGGGATCGCATCTGGCCCAGGTCCACTCTAAAGACACCACAGACCTGCTCGAGGGCAAAGACTTTCTGCTGTTCGTCCCACCGGGCGCTCTGCGTGTGCCCATTATTCTCCTGGAACTGGGCACTGGTGTCGAGGCTGGAGGCAGAGCTGGTGGAGCAGGTCATGCGATTGTCACACGTGTCCCTGCAGGCAAGAGGAAGAAAACCCCAGCGGGCATCAGCCGAAGATCGCGGTTACGTGCAAGAACCACAGACGCTCCACGTTAAAAAAATCTTTTGCCAGAGCTCTGAAACGGGAACTCTGAGCTGGTCTAGGCAATCAATAACCGACAGCCCACGTAACAGATTACATTATTTAATTCCCTACCATTCCAAAACCTGACCCTACGTTTGGTCTGTTCCTGAATTCCACACAGAACTGGGGAGAGTCGAAACCCTTCCTCAGAACACTGACTTTTGAGAAGGCAAAATTAAGCAGAGGGAATGGCCCTGGCTCCTGTGAGGAACGGCCCCATCCCCTGCTCCTTTGGGACAGCACAAGGACCACTCTGGGGGTCGCACCAGTACAGCGGGCACTTACGTGCTCTCCAGCCTACTCCAGAGCCCTTCAAACCATTTTGCCTCTGGGATTGATGATCCTTTCAGATGGAAAATCCCGAGCCGTTGAAAAAATGCGACTGCAGAAGCACTGGTGCTCGATGGGCTGCTTCAGCAGCTCCAGCAGCGCTCAGTGAGGAAATTCCCAAGGAAGGGACTTCTTGTCCCACAGCTTGAGCAGCCTCCTCGTGCAGCTGCTCCGCAGCCGGCCAGGGCCAGGAGAGAACGCATTCCAGACAGCAGCACCGACCAGGGATGTCATCTGGCAAATTCCCCCAGTGACCAGGAAGATCCACAGATATTTCCCCTGAACTCAAGTTTCTCATTATGCCTTTGCGAGCGGACCCGACGAGCCAGGATTCGAGTGTATAAACTTCAGACGAATGGTTTCTGCTTGCAAACTTGAAACTTCGGAGAGTTAAGGAGCGAGAAAATACACACGAGCTCTTTAACCCACTGCAGAGCAGAGAGAGCAAACCCAACTCTTTCAATACACGAGGAGCTCCCTCTGCCCTGGATCTTTATCTTTAGGAGTAAAATGAGTTTAGATAACACTCCCCTCCCGCCCCCTTCCTGCCACCAGCCCTGAGCCTAAAAGAAAAATATCGCTGCTTTGAGAATTAAGTGAATCTGAAACTGTGACCCCTTGATTCTTAAAAAGGCCAATACATGTGAACAATCTCAGCGCAAGCTCTGAATGGGTTCCGCTGTGAAATCAGGGTTTGCAAAACAAGGCGAGTAGCAGGTATAAAGACAGCCCCCTGCAACGCCACTTTATGCAATGTTTTCTAATCCGCTTATCTAACAATGTAGGCACTGAACGCTGAAAATCACACACTCAGCATGGATCTGCGCCGCACCGCATCAGTATGCTTGCCAAGCCTGGCTCCAGCGCCTCTTCCACAGGGACGACCCTTATTTGCAGCATCTAGCCACGGTTCAGGTCACTGCATCCCAATGGACGGGTCCCCGGACATCCCAGTTAGTCGTGGGTTAAATTTTTAACAGAGTCCCCGCGAGGCGCCCAGTTCCAATGAAACCTTCTCGCCCACACGCACTGGAATGAATGGCCGAGCCCCCTTCTCTCCTTCCGCAGCCTTATGTAGATGAGACCAAAGGCTGGTTTACTTTCAGCTAAAAGAGCAGCTTCGCCACTCGGTTCCTGAGGTTCTGCTGCTCCATTTTTTTTCTGAAAGAAAGCATTAAAGTAAAATGTACATCGGAGCCATGCGGAGGTTGAGGTCTGAGAAGCGAGACGGCGATCGCCGCGTGAGCAGGGATCACACGGCACACCCGGACTCACGCAAAGCGGAACGACAGCGGCTTTTCTAGGTTAGACACCAGGATCCCGCCAGTCCCAAGCTCAGCTGCGCCCCATCACCTGCACCTTGGGGATTTTTCCATGAAAACTGTACCGGCCTTTGTGCAAAACTGAGCATTACTTTCTGATCAAGCCGCAAAATAGAACACCTTCCAAAACATTCGGTATCTGGTGTTAATGCAAAAGTAATAGGAGTCCTGGTAGGAGACGCTCGCGCTGGACTGCACGCTGTAAGCAGCTGGTATTTATGGAGCAACACTTCATAAGAGCCACAGCTGGTTCCACAGGATTTTCCTGGAAGAGATGACTCAAACTAGCTCAAAGACCAAGCAGAGGCAACCAATTTTCTAGAACTCTTACAAAGATGAACCGGGCAGGACGACCAAGGGCTGGCAGACGGGCTGGCTGTGGGGATCACTGTCCTGCGGTTCCCCCGTCACAGGCCGACGTGCCCGTTCCTCGAGAGCGTCATCCCAATCGACCGCGAGAGACGACAGCTTCCAGGGGAGCTGGGTGGGCTCGCTTTGATCCACGGGCATCGCGTAGCTGCTCAGGACAGAACGCTGCCGCCGGCTGCAGCTGCTGCTGCTCCCTCACCAAAATCCGCGCCGGATACACCAGTAGCTACCTGAGAACTCCGCGGCTGGAGAGCCCAGTCACAAAGGTGCTGGCAACGTTATACTTTCTGGAAATGCTTCTTCAAGACAAATATTTACAGTTCACATTCAGCCGCTAGTTACAAGCGTGCACAAGCATCCAGCGTACGCGGATGCGATCTGAAGCAACACGTGGAAGTGGATTTACCCTTTCTGGACAGCAAAAAGCCAGCAAGTGTAAGCACAGTGCCTCAGAGTGTGCAGCCCAGGGAAATTCCAATGTTTTCATTGATGTAGGAGAAGAAATCTGAAAGAGACATCTGTGCACCCCTCGGAGAGGGCGATGAACACCTACATTCATACGCAGGACAGATGCAGAGAGTATCACCTCATACACTGGTGCTTATTTAGTCACTGTGGAAATCAAGGAAAAAAACCTCCCTGTGTTTAAAATTAATTCTTCCTGTATATATTCATTGAAAAAAAAAACCCCAAACAACTTGAAAAGGTTCTAATCTGTTGGACTACGTTTAAGAATAATGTTCCTCTTGAGATGATTCTGCACACAAGTAACAATGATCAATGCTAATTTTGTGGGATCTGGGGAGTCCTCTAACTGGGCGCACAAGATGCACAGAGGCAAGGGGAGAATTTATTATTTGTCAGGCAATTCTATCCGTTAGATGAGGAATTTAGACCAGAGTGCCCTGCAAAAGCAGGGAGATGAAGCCCTGCAAGGCAAATAGCTGGAGGAACATTCCAGAGGGACTTTGGGTTGTGGGATCCAGGAAAAACAGAGCAGCTGCTAATACACAGCACTGCTCAGCAGAACAAGAGACCCAGCGCAATGGTCCGCGGGAATAAAAGGGACAGGGAAGAAGCACAAGGAGGATGAGCACAACCCGAGGCAGGAAACCTACGGTCATATTCACGATCCACTTAAGCCTTTTCCCCTTACTGAAGTCCCATTACTCTTTTTCCTCCAAATCCATCCCGTTCTCGCCGCTGAGCAATGGGTGATGGATTTTCCCCGCTCAACATCCAGCTCCAGCAATCAACTCTATCTGCTTCCCTGGAGCTTCTGTAGCCCCTGAGAACCCCAGCGCCAGCCACCGACCTCCTCCCTCCGCTCGGGAGCCTTCTCGCGCAGCCGACACGAGGCTGGGCACAGGGCAAGGGAGAGACTCCGACGTGCGGTGGTGTAGAGAGGGGACCCAGCTTACTGCCCGTATGCTCCTACAGCATAGAGAGAGATAAGGCCACTGGTTGTTTCTGCTGCAGAGCCAGGGCAGAGACCTGCACCAATTACACAGGATGATTATTTCAGCAAACAAAGATCTAATAACTCACCTAACGACACGATGTGACAAATGTAATTATATGAGGGGAAGAGGCTGAAGATTATAGCCATGGTGTGGCCGTTCCCCAGGCTGTCAGCGTGCACCGCCCCGCTCCCAGAGAGCCTCTTGCCAGAGCCAAGCCCTCCTCGGCCGGCTCTCCATCACCGCTGCACTGAATCACGCCTTCCCTAATGACAGCTCTGCCTCCAGCCCGAGCTATTCCTGCACCCTGGCTGATGAAGCACCATTTACAGACAATAAGTATCATCATAATGTATGAGCATCCATGTAATGGGAATTACACGCCCCTTTTCCTCCCCAGGGGTTAGCGTTTCTCTGCTTCTCCACGATTCCCCACAGGCACTGACCTTCTAGGTTCCTCTTCCTTCCAGCAAGGTGAAATAGCTCATGGCAGCATCAGCTGCTCGGAAGGTCTCAGACAGATAGCTTCAAATAAACAATCCATCAATAAAAGTTTGAAGCTATCCTGAAACGCCTAACAATTCAGTGTAGTGACTGTAGAAAGCGAGGTAATATTGGGCGGCTGGGACCCAAATCTATTGTTCGGAAAGAAAACCCTCTCCTGGACAACATACAAATACAAGGAGCCGTGAAACGCGCTGACTTCAGTGACATATAAAAGCCGTGCAAAAGAAAACAGGTTGGTAGTTTGGGATTAACAAAAATTTGTTGAAATATTTCTGTGTGATGCTGCAGGGCAGGACTGGCAGGACCCTGGTGGGACGGCAGCAGCTCGAGGAGCACGGCCGCGCAGAGCCGGCCGCTGACAGCGAAGCTGCAGTCGCACCAGCTGCCCACACCTGATCAGCACAGGCGAGTACCTGGGCTAAGAATTGTGTTACATTCACCCTGTGGCTGAAAGCGGTCGGCACCTGAAGTTCCTTTGCCTGGGAGAGCCAGAAGAGAATCGATTTAGAGCGACCTCAGTGAACAGGGGAAAAGGTGTTAGGCAGTCTGGGTGAAAGCCTAACCAGAATTTCTGAAACGAAATGTCAAACACCCTCACGTGGAAGTGCATCTATAGGTCTGCAGCCGCCCGTGGCCACAAACCCCACAGTTCCTCCTATTTGTTGGGGAAACCTGGGAAAAACTGCCCAGGACGTTACAGTACAAAGTACACGAATGTCAACGTGGACTTTCCAAAAGCTTGTTCCACCGGCTTTCCATTGATCTGTTTGCTTTCAAAACAGAAATTTCCTCACGTTGAGCTGCACTAAATGCTATTTAGTAGCTAATTAACTTTCCGTGCTGAAAACCTCCTGTAATTGCACTTCTTTCACCTTTTTTAGCCTGTGTCCTCCAGGGAACCCAAGCTGTCCTACGGCATTTGTTCTGCTCGTTTCTATCTCACAGACACAAGTTCCTTGCCGACACCCGACTGCCAATCACGGCTGCAGAGGTCACTGGAGACCAAATTAGGAGCACTCTGCCTCTGACAAACTTGCTTTGCTTAGCTTGCCGTAAAGGGAAAATAAAAGGTTATGAAAAATAATTGTATCCTTTCATGCTCGGCACCAGGAAGCAGATCCAACAGCGCTTCTGAAAGTCAGTGTATGGTTGTTAGTCACTCTTCGTATTGTTAATGCCATTAATGATATTCAAAGAACAAGCTGTTTACATCTTAAAAGCGTTGGAGTCCCTCCCTCTCCCTGTACAGGAGAGGAGTGGAAGGTGGTTGGTCGGCGGTCGGTCGGTGGTCACCAGCCGTCTACACCTCGCTGGCACGGGCTGCGGGAGGGCAGCGACTTCGACATCCACCCTCTGACCTTGGACTGTAACAGCAAGTTCACCACCAGGGACTGGGCTCTGAATTAGCATCAGCTCTGCGAACACAAGCCTGACAAACAAAACACTTTAACACAACGGAACGAGGGACTCGAGGAAACCCGATTATGCAGCTTTGCCTTCTGATAGGTGTAATTGGTTTGTCCTTGAGAAATAAAGATCAAAACAATTTGTTATGCTTTACGGGGCGAATGCCATGTGCTTTTACAGCACCCTGCCTGCCCTCCCTCTCTCCTTCCCTCCCTCCCTCCCTGCCAGGGCACACACCAACGCCCAGCGCCGCTGGGACACGCGGCGGCCACCTCGGCCACTGGCTCATCCGCCTCTGCCGCTGGTTCATCTGCCTCCGCTGCCGCTTCACCCAACTCTGCCACCAGTTCAGCATCCAAACCCTGACGGCCAAAAGCCAACCTGCTCTGATGACCCCCTCAGC
>JAAGNO010010414.1:4342-17274 GCA_033439905.1 Ceryle rudis
GAGAAAAACTCATTTTACAGCAAAATGAATCTTTCCATGACAATATTTTCACCAACCCATGGTACACGCTTAAGAAGCCTGATAAATCCGTGCTCCGTTTGTTCGCCCCCCCCCCTCCCCCCCCCCCCCCCCAGTGGAAAAAAAGGGTGGAGGATATTACAGGGCTGCTTTTGCAGGCAGGCATCCTTCCTGATTTTGGACTTTGTGGGCGACTGGAGAATGGAGGTTGAGAGAACAGAGTGGGATCTTGCCTTTTAACTGTAGTTTTTGATTTCACTGTATCTGTAGCTGCTTCTGCTGGCAGCTGCATTATGATGGCTGCAAAGTGTGTGCAGAAAGACATTTTCTGCATATGGGGGGGATGGGGTTGCATTTATTTTTTGAAATAAAATAGTTCTGCTTACGAGGAGGTGCTTCGTGTCAAATCAGGCTAGATAATTGTTCCTAACAGTGTTTTTGTAATATGAAATAGTTTTCTGTGGTTGGTTGGTTTGTTTTTAAGAATAATGACAAATTATTGTTACTGGAAGCTTTCGTCATAATAAACTTACTTCATGAGGACCATTGATAAGACTATATGTTTAGACGGGTGTTTGCTGAAAGAGTGAAAAGCTTATGGTCAGAATTACTGTCTAGCTGCAGCTATCTCATTTGGTCTGGCTTGGCAGTCCTGTTTGTTCTTCCATTGTTTTTCTATGTGGAGTTGGCCAAATCTGTTTTATCCTACAGAAATTAGTGTAAGTAAAGTATTGCCCCCAAAACTTCCAAGTAATTCCTGAGGTATTCCAACTCGCTGACCATAAAGTGAATTTTGTTCAGTTGTGTTCTGTTTGGGTTATTTCCTTAATATCTGTGCAATAGTGAATTAACATCTATGAATGTCTTGATTTCAAGGAAATATAGAACAGACTGCTCATTCCTGTGGTAGAGCCTTCAAGTAGGGGAAAAATACTAAAAAGGTAGTTGCTGTTCTCTGCAGGTATAAATACAATAGCTTATTAACAGTGATGTTCTCTGAACATTGCTCTGGTGTAAAATATGGCCAACTTACAGTATCTTGGTTCTTTCACAGTAAGAAATAATTGGAAAAGGTAAAATGAAACTTGTGATTATTGAATTTTGACTAATGGGAAAGGCATGATTTTGGTAAGACAAACATTTCTGTCTCTTTTATGAGATTCTTCTATTTAAATTCCAAACCTATGCTAATTTTTAATTCTGATGGATTTCATGCTCTGGGTGTATCCAGAAGAATCACCAGTGCTATGTGATGTAATATAGAGGGGAATTTTGCATCTGGTTCTGGAGGATTTACTGGAGGAAGCAAACCTTACCTGTGAGTGAGTTGGACCAAGATTCCAGCATGACCTTTAATGGGGATTAAGGGCCATTAAAACATCTGCGGTTTTTTGCTAGTTTGTGGGGCATTTCTTTGACCTGGTTTCTCCAGCATTGTGTTCTTTTGGGGGTATGTGTATCTAAATGCTGCCTAGCAAAAAACCACCCCTGCACACCCAGGACAAGAAATCAGGTTAATGACTAAATGTAATATATTGCTTTGTTCCCTCTTTTCTAGTTGTAATTGCTTTTTTATATGTATATTATTTTTATTTTGTTATTGTAAGCAAGTAGAGGAGCACCTGCCCAAGTTTACTGAAGCAAGCAGCCTTAAAACTGAGTTGAAAAGCCAAGTATGCGATCAGGGTGTGTCATCAGTGGAAAAGAAAGGATGCGATGCCTGCCTTGCTGTAAACAGCAATTAAGTTTTTATGAACAGGAGGTGATCACCAGTTTGAGTTGGAATTTGGGACCCTTTGTGGTACTGGTGTGAAACTGTACGTTTCCTTGCATTAACCTTGGTTAACTGATACTTAAATGCACTTCTGTGGTCACTAAAACAAAAGAAAGTGGTGTATTTGTATTTGGTTCTTTGGTGAAACTGGTACGACTGTGATTGTGGATGTCATAATTAATTGGACTAACTCTACTTGAGTGCAACCTACAAAGCTTTTACTAGAAACAAAGAATTAAAAGTTGGAAGCACTTCCAGTTCTGTGGATTAGCTGCAAAGCTGCTTTTTTTAAAAAAAAAAAAAAAGGAAAAAAAAAAGTCAACAGCTTGAGTCAACATCTATATAGAATTTTATGTTCCATATGGGGATTTCAATTTATGTTGCACTAGTGTAGTTAAACTTTTTTTTCCCTTGGTTTTCCCAAGTTTCTGCACTGAAAGCATGTTCTGAATGCAGTGCAATTTAGTAGTTATCTTCCATGAAGTGGAAGGGAAGGTGGCACTGGGTAGCAGGGCTGAATGCAGGAGAGAAAGATCAGAAGGTCAGTGATTAAAACTTCTCTGATCACATTAGTGCCTTAGGTTCTGTAGATGCAGATGGGAAAATTAAGCATGTGTGGGGAGACAGAACACTGTGAATCTCGGGTCTAATACTCTAATGGGATATGACAGTCATACTGTAACTGTAGCAGCAGCACCACCACTCTCTTCCCCCCAAAATACTTTTTTCAGAGGTGTTGTCTTATTTTTTTAATAGTGGAATGTTGGAGCAGACTTGTCTTCTGGTGGCTTTATGTTTGAGTGACTTTCTGAGAATGCTGAGGGCTATATGCAGTGAAAACATAAACCAAATCCCAGTTTTGCAGACAAGCTCAGGAGGGAATTAGCCTTGACTAAAAATGGTCTTGATTTTTTTTCTGTTTGGGTACTGTGCTAGCTCAAACTTGAATGAATTTCTTTTTGTAGTTGATGAGATCAAGTCGTTAGCTAAAAAGCGCTTCTTTATTCCAACTGTTTGATAATTGCAGTGATGGTGGCATTCATACGCCTATGCTTTGCCTTTCCTGTGTTGCACGTGTATCTTCCCCCCTTCAGCAGCAGCAGTGAGTGGGTTGGTTGCTTTGGTGAGAGTACCTTGCCTGACCCATAAGCTGTATAGAAGTGGTCAGTCTAACAGCTTGTTTCAGTCACTCCTTTGGTTCTTTCCTTCTCCCAGCCTTTCAGTGGGTGTTTTCATTGTCTCAGTGTATTATTTCTGAGATGGGCAATAACTGTGTTCTGACCTCCTGGTTTTGCTAGGGAAGGAACAGGAATGCTGCATTCAATTGAATAGTTGCCCAAGACTTGCGTGGGTTTCTACTAGCTGAGGTGTTCAGGATGCTTGGAATTACTAAGTTGTTCTAACTCTCTATTTTATTACTTAACTTCATTCTAATCTCTCTTACTGTTTTGACTTTTTATTTCTTCCTCTTCCTATTAATATTTTCCTGAAATGCCTTGTTTTTCCAACATAACAGCAGCTGGAATGTGGATGGTTCTGATAGGTGGAGGTTTAGAGCAGTTTAAAGGAAGGAAGCTTAGTGCATGTTTTCAGATTCTTGTGGTATAACTCACCTGTTTGACAGATGGCTGTGGTATTTGATACACTGTTAAACGTTAAGGTTGTTTTGTGTGGGGTGTTTTTTTTTTGTTGTTGTTTTTAACAGATGTCAGGGACATCTACAGCATCTGTGGGCTTACCCATACTGGAGTAATGTGTGCAGAGGGCCAGGCATCAATAGGTTGATTGTGTCCTCTCTCTGGTATGTGTTTCTACCATGTACTGGTGGCCGTATCACTTACTATCATTTCAGGTACTGTGATTAGCTGGCTTAGGTGAAGGGCAAGCATTTTCTCCTTACTCCTGGCTAGGGCAATTGTAAAATTCTCTTGGAATTGGTACCATCTGCATACAGCAAGGTTATACAAAGCCTAGCTGTAAAGTGAAACCTGAACTAGTGCTTAACTAACATGGGAATCAAGTTCATAACCAAGCAGGAAAAAAAAGTGGAGTGAGCACCTGAAGTCTGATGCAAGCCAGGAGCTTGGTGATAAAGAAACCTAAGCAAGTATCATGGTGGTGTTTGCTGCCAAATAATGGTTTAATTTACTGAACGGTGTCAAACCAGCTGCTATGCCATAAATTCTTTATTCACATAAAGAAATAAAAAGATTGTTCTTAAGGGACTCCTATGCTAAATAAAAGGGTATTGTTCCGATTTTTGAATGCTTCCTTGCGCTCTGTGTGAGCTATTGCTAAACTTCCTCCATACTGTCAGGAAATGTAGCTTTCCTCATTTTGTTTTGTGTGAACTTACCTTATACAGAACAAAACTGTGTTGGAAAACAACACTTATACACAATATTACTTTATGTACCTCATTCAAAAGCTGCAGAATTTTCCAGTGCTTAGTTTGTTTTCATCTCCCTCATCCCTCCACACTGCACAGCACACTGACACCCTGGATAAGGAGACCTTAAAAAATGACTTGTGTTGGGAATCGTGATGGTAAGCTTTGATTGAAGTGTCTGGGCAGCACGGTGGGCATGATTTACTGAATTTTATTAGTTCTCAGAAGAAGCAGCTCTTTTCTGAGATGTGAAGATGAAAACTTTGTCCATTTGTTTCCTTCACATAAATTTTATTTTCAGAATAGAAGATCATTGTTTTCTGTTTAAATCCCTCAACTGAGAGTTAGAATTGAAGGGGTTGTAGAATGTAAATTTGGAATTAAAAATGTTAGAATAGTTTCTTTGCTGGCATATACTGCATGCAGCTCCAGTGTACTACTGCAGAAATAGCTTAATATAGGCAAAATATTTCCGTAGTTCAGATTTAGTACCATTGAAACTGTCATTAATTAGTATTTGCATATCACTGCATTCAGGTAGGGCTTGAATGGCAGTTCAGTGTAATTTAACCCCTCTTCCTCCCTCTGACTGAAATGCAGATAGAAAGTGCTTTTTGTAGGTGTTGCTGCTGTAAATCCCTGATGATGAGGGTTGTGTTGAGTAACTACAATGGGTGGTAGAAGGTTTGGTGTTACTACGGCTGTGGTTACTAAGTTCTTCATAACTCTTTAGGTTCAGCAGAAGACAATGAATGAAACAGATTCTACTGTGTAAGAAATTCAAGAGCTGTTGCGGGCACCATTCTCTCTAAAAGTAGTTGACTTTGTATCTTCCTCGCCTCTAGGTGGTAGTTGGTAGGGGTGTGTGTAATTTGTTGCATCAAATAGTATGGTAATACTTGTAGGGAAATGTTGAGTCTTTGAATCAGTGTTTTCCCCCCGTGTTGTTTATGATTGGAAGGACACGACTTTTATGTGCACAACTTTAAAAGAAATGTGGGGTTTCTTGTTCTGCTTGGACACTGTGTTCCTTTTTAAGATAAATATATCGACAACAGAGTAGAGCAGGCAGACAGGTAACTTTGTGATGTAAAATTGTGTATAGTGCTTAGAAGAATACTGGGGAGTTTTTAGATTGCACAATTTTATGAGACCGTGTGGAGTGAGGGAGATGATGGGTGTGGGGAAGAGGGGTGGATTTCATTTTGGGGATTAAAAAGTTTCCCAAAGCGCTTTGGTTTCTACCAGTAGAACACAAGCTTGGTAATGACCTAGATAAGAATCTTTTCTAGGTATACTGGGCAGTTGCAGAACTAGATGTTAGAGTAATGCTTTGCCACTAGACAAAAACAGTTAATGCATGTTTAGAATAATACTGGAGTAATAACAAATGACGTGAACCTGCTCCTTTTGAAAAGCATAAGCTGAAGGGAGTTTTCCCAGGCTTTGTGTTTGGACAGGCTAATTCTTCATATTTTCATACGGAAGCTTATTTTAATGCCATGTGAGCTGAGGTGATAACAGCAGAAGGAAAATACACATCTTTCTATACTTCTAAACAATTTTGCTAACGTTTGAGCTTGTTTTTATACAAATTTTCCTATTACTTTCACTGGCACCAGCTTTTACACTGGTTTTGCTAATAGCGTAGCAAGAAACGGAAACTTGAAAAACCCTCAGTGATGCAAATAAGATTATGGTTTTTGTTTTGTTCTATGAAGGGGAATATCAAGGTTGTAGATTTTCCCCAATTGTGTTTAACTTGTGAAAACTCCAATTCAGGAGACCTGCATGGTACCTTTATCTTGTGACAGTGAAGTTTAAAAGACATGAGGAAAGATAAGGCAAATATCGGATAACAAGCTGTAAAGAAATAAATGTAAGCTTTTATCCTGGTTTCATAATGCTGCCATTTAATCCAAAGTACTTGGAATGATGCCAGTCATATTTTGGCCCAACTGCCAAGGATTGCTTTGTGTTTGGATTTCACTGAGTAAGATTAAAATGATAGCTGTAGTAACTGCTTTGGAGAAGAAAAATTCTTGCTGATAACCTTCTTGGGGACTAAGACTATTTTTTCCCAAGATACCTTAGGACAAGAGGTGTGTGTGTGCACATCCATGTGTTCCTGTGATGCCAGTGATGACTCTTGAGTACATTTTTGCAGCCTCTCCCCCAGTTTGTGTCCTTATTGGCAACCGTTAACTTTCAGTTATGACTTAAAAATATCCCAGTTGTTTGGGTTGTGTTCGCCTTTCTTGGTGGGACCATAAGCTTAAGGCTGCAGCCTCATGCTGTGGCTTGAGTAGTGCTCCTCCAGAACATAGGCTCCCGATTACATTATCTTGGCAGTGAGTGACTGTGAATATGTTTTGAGAGACACAAGTTTCAGTATCCTTGTTGCTATTGTTCATTTTCTGTGACAATTGGATGGGTTTTGTTGTAGCCCTAGTATTGTCCTGGACACAGGTAAGAATATTGTTATCTGTTATGAAACTGCTGTGCTTTCATGTGAGGGTCGCACCTAAATTATTTTAGCCTTTTGTCACTAACTAGATACTGAACGTATTTGCAGAGGAAGGGCTGCAGGATTTAAAAAAAATGTAGAGAATTCTTTTGAATTAAATGTTTTTCTAGCTCATCTTGCTGCTTTAGAAGATATGAAGAATCTTCAAGTTTCCTGTGTTACATTTTCCTTCCTCCATGTGTTCTTTTTCTTTTTCTCTGCTTGATTTTGCAGCCTGATGTATTTCTTTTTTTTAATCTTTTCATCTGTATGAGACTATTATCCAGCTAACTGATGGTAATAGTGCATTGATGAAGTGGTGTTAAGCAGTGGAAGGGGCTGACAGAGGTGCATGTAGAGAATGAGATTTAGGGAGCGTTAGGATCTAGTTGATCAGATTGTTAAACCGCTAAGGACTAGTGACAATCTTATAAGAAATCAGTTCTCTTCTGGATTTGGGCCATTCTTTTGCATGCAGATAAGCATGTTACGTGTTTTGATGTTCAGTCTGTAAATATATAAAAAAAAAAATCTAAGGCATTTAAGATAACTGACAAAAAACCTCATGGCAACAACCACCCACAATATTTCCAAGTAAAGAATCGGTCAAGTGAATCAGTAATGCAATGAGCATGAAAAATATGGGCCAGTAATTCTGAAGCAGTTGGTATCTTTGACATCTGATGGATTAACCTTTATACTTGGCTGTGTGTTTGTGTAACTGCGTATGGAATTGCTTGAAGGGATGGATCTAGCTGAAAACTTCCCCTCCCAGACCAAAAAAAAAAAAAAAAAAAAAAAAAAAAAAAAAAAAAGAGGAAAAAGAGGGAAGTGGTTTGGGTTTTTTTGGCATTTTGGTTGGTTTGTTTCTTTTTAGTCTGATCATCTAAGAGCCTTACTAAGGTACCATGTGGACCAAATGGTTGAAGTGCATCTGTGACTGAAAAAGATTTGTTTGAACTTTGCTCTGTTTCCTTTTGCCATCTTTAGCCAAGCAGTGTGGTGTTCTTTTGCCGTCATTTTATCGTAGCTTGCCTCTTCAGATGTGATTTGGTAATGAACAGATACTGCAGTGAATCCTGTGAGCTATTTTCAGAGTGGTGGTTGGAGACTTGTTGACTGAAAAGTGATTAATAGATAAATATCTACAGCGCCCTTGATAGAGTACAGAATCAAGTTTCTGAATTGATTAGAAGTGAAAATCAAATCACACCATCACTGTTCCAGTTACTTATGAATATTTAAAGCAGGGGATCCAAGCACTTGAAAGACTGTAAAAATAACATAGTGCATACACAGGCTCACCAGGCCTGAGCTGTTACCTGTGTGTATGTTGTAGTGGGAGAAGAGCTAGTGTCACCCAGCCATCTTGTGAAATCCGGTGATTAGAATGAGTATTTGGTCTGTCTAGGTGGTGGTTGTGACACTTGTGCTGTTTAGATCTTGAACAAGCTGAATCCAAATTTAGCAAAATATCCTTTTGCCTGGGAGTGTTCTCCAGCTGTGGGTGAACTATGAGATCTGTGCTGGCTCGAGAATTTTTAGATTTTGAAGGGGCTGTTCCCAGATTTCACCAGCAATGTCTGAATCTGGATCTTGTTGGTTAGTATTTTGGATTGCACATTGTTATCTGTTTTGCTTTTCTCTTTCTGCTCTTCCTGTAGTAATTAAAGATAACTGCAGCTCTCCCACTCAGCACTGTCCAGAGACAGCTTTCAGCCCTGAAATACAGAATATACGTGGTGCTGTTGTGCTATGGGAGGATTTTTAATGGCAAGTCATTGGGTAGAGAAAAGGCTTAATTCCATAAACCTGAAGTGTAACTGTGACATTTTGTCTGCATTATCTTCGTTGGGGAATCTGAGTGTTAGTACTTTTGGTAGAGCTTTAAATAGAATGTCACCCTTTTTGGTGTGTCCAAGAAAGGTTCAAATGGAGATACTGAGATACTAACAGGTAACTCCAGAAAACAGCTGTTTGCCTACTGTGGTGCCCAGCTGGTTTTATCCACATCTTATCTGAACAAGCTGAAGTATGTTGGTGGAAGAAAAGATCTTGAGGGTCAGGTATTTATCTAATCTGAGGCAGGGCTGTGAGTTGCCTTGCCTAGTAAGGCTGCAGCTTCCTTAGTACGATGTCAACATTTCATTTAATGTTAAGTCTCTTACCAAGCTAATTTACCAAGTTAATTTCAGCAAGGTTTTATTAAGAGAAAGATAATTCGGGTGACTTCTGTGATGGAAGACACTCTTCACAGGCTTAAGGAGAAAGGCCTAATTTACTTCTACAGAATATTTTTATCTGAACTCTTAAAGGCTGAGAATATCTTCAGAATTTGTGTACTTTGAAAATTGGAAGGTTTTTGAATTGTTATGAAATTGAATAGAAATGGTAAAAATGACAAAAATTAGTGATTTTTTTTTTTTTTTTAAGGTAAAAATATTTGGAAACCTGTTGCATTTGTCCCTGTGTTATATGTTTACTTTTTGACAGTTTAGAAATAGCAGGTTTTAGTGTTTGTAAGTAGATCTGCGTAGCTACTGCTGGTAACTGTGAAGTGTCTCCTTGATGATTTGTAATGCTGTGCTGATACTGTAAGCAGATGATATCTAAGTAGGTTTTGATTGTGGTTTTTCCCCAAGGACTTTGGTGTAAAAAGGAGAGGGTGTTTTTTTGTAGTTTATTTTACACTGTGTTTTACCAGGTGCTCAGAGCAGTGCTGTAAGCTAAGGGAGTATTTCCCCTGTTACGCTTGGTGACTGGAAGCGCAGAGTGACTGCCGTGTTACAGCGGTGACAAATCTGGGGACAGACATTGACGTAAATGATTTCAAATTGTGTGAAATGACCACCTCAAATGCCTGGTTTGCTTTTGTTTTTTTTTTCTTACTATCTCAGCTGAGGTGGATAAAGGAATCAGATAACTGTGCTGTTCTTCAGCTAGTACTTCAATGCTAATGAAACCCCTTTTTTTTTTTTTTTTTTTCTTTTAGCGCTGTGTGGTGCTGCGGTTTTTGAAGTCACCCCCAAACCAGAATAAGGTAAGATTCCCCAGGTGCTGTTGATAAAAGCCCAAGCTAAGCTCATAACCACTCTGAGGAGAAACAGGATACCTGTGAAAGAACGGTGACCGATAGGGGTAAGAATAGGGGCATGTTTTGAAATGTGCCCATGTTTCAGGAGTTTTGGCACCAGAAGGAAATTTGAGGTCCTCTTATGTAACTAAGATTATGTGACTGCTGATACCAGGTCCTTTGTGCAGGACAGGTTATGAGACTGTGGCGTGTGGAAGGATATGGCTCTCTGTAAGGATGTGTGCCAATGGAGAAAGTGTTCTTGTAGCACGTCAGCGCACGAGAGTGTGGTGAGCTGAGAAAGAAATGCCAGTTTGCTGACCACGGCTACGTGGCATGGAAGGGGAACGGCACTGGACTGGTGTCACGATAAAGGTCTGCTGCTGACTAGCTACTCAGTAGCTAGAGGGAAGTGGAGTTCAAAGATACGAAATACTCACAGAATAGCCTTTGTCAGTGAGTGATTTTTAGTGTCCTGTTGCAGAAAGAATGTGGCAGGACAGAGTCTACCAGTTTCCTGGACAGTGGCAGGTGGTTTTTCTGTTCCAGATGAAACTGATTTACCTTAAATTTACTTTAGCAGGGGTAAAAAATGATCAAGAATCAAAGGTGGAGGGTAAAAGTAAAGTAGTGTCATCACAGTGCTCCAAGGGGGGAGGAGGGGAAGAGGAGCCCAAGAGGCCAGAGGTTCAATTTCTGCCATTTCCTCAACCTTGTAAGTAGTCTTTAGGGTGTGTGATAAGTACAGGGAACGGCTTGAGTTACAGCAGCATCTGTGCCATGGCTTTGTGAAGTTAGGTGGCAGCCTGTGCCGGTGAGAGGGAAACAAAGCTTTTCAGCTGTACTGATTGCTGAGGAGAATGCTTAACTGTAGGAAAAAAGGAACAGGGGTGAATGTACAGTAAACTTATAGGAAGGGTGTTTTTCTTTAAATCAGGAAGATGAATGTGAAATGTGTCCAGTTTAACAAGGGACGAAAGAGGAGACGTTTCTGAAGTAGATAGGAGGAAGGTAAAGCCCATAAACACAGTGTATATACAAGTTATTTAGTGGCATTTCTGCTGCTGTTTTACTTGGGGGGGAAAAAAAAAAGTCTGGTAAAACTGAAGTGTAATTCAAGTAAGTTTTTTATAGTGGCAGGGTTTCAAAAATGTATCCTGTGCTTCTGTAGTAGTCCGAGATAATAAATAATGTTTAGAGGTTTCATGAGAACAGGGAAGAACGCAGTGGAAGAAAAGGAAACAATGCCTATCCATTGTTAATACAGCAGGGGAGAATTAAACCACAAGGTTAAGTAAAAACTTGGTCTGCTTCCATTTATTTAAGAAAACAAAACACAGTCCCATCTTTTTTCTTGGTGTGTTTGTTGGTTTTTTGTTTTGTGGCTTTTTGGTTTTTTTTTACGTCCAAAGAGATTGTTGCGTAGTAATTGTTTTTAATTTTTTTTTTTTTTTTTTTTTTTGACAAAGTTGCAAAGGAAGCCAGGAAGTGACTTTTCAGAGTTACCCACCACAGTGCCGAAGCTGATAATACTTCTGTGGACCACTTTGTCATGAGAATAGTTTTTTTGATCGGGATAGCAAAACACAAGAAGAATCTCCTTGGCAGGGCCTTCTGTTAGTGTCTGAGCGCTGGTCATGTTCTTGAACGTTGTGGTTTCCCCCCCCGAGTCAATTTGCTGAGAATTCTCCCAAGCCCAGAGGTCGATGGCAGCAGGTATTCCTGGTGGGCTGGAGCTGGTGAAGTACCAAGAGTTTGCTTTCTAGAAACTCTTAGCAAAACTTTCATTCCGTGTTGCCCCAGACAGACGCGCATCTCTTCCTGCTGCTGTAACAGCAAAAAGGCTGTTAGTGGGTGCAAGCAGTGGCACAGTGAACCTCTGACAGCGCTTTTAACACCGTCCCCGTGTTCACACTGTGGCTTTGTGGGTGCACAGCAGGAGAGCCAGCTCCCCCGATACAGGTATCAGCATTACATTTTGAGGAGGGCTGGCTTGTGGCTGGCCTCAGCATTCTGCATTTGCTGTGTATTGTGATTGTGATACACAGTTCCTTCTGGCCTTGCCCTCTAAATATAAGATTATGTAATTTGAATGTATTTAATTATTCTGGTGATTGATTTTTGTTTTTAAGGGCTCAGTTTTTCTTGAAGCAGAACAGAAGACTAAATATTTTATCTTCAGCTATATAAACAAGTCCCAGAGAATCAGAGTTTTGGGACAAACTTGGACATAGCAATGTGACAGCTGTAGAGAAGAGAATGTTTTTTAGGTATAATCTGTATTCCGTAAAATGAGTTAGGATGTAAACTGTTACATATCTGTGCATGACATTGTAGCTCATCCAGTGTAAACAACTCAAAGAATCAGTTGAAGCAAAATAGTTTCTACTAAGAAGCAACCTGAAATTCAGATGTGGACAAATGCGTCTCAGTCTTTTCTGCTTAACTCCTCTGGAAGAGGTAAAGAAGTCTGGATGCTACTTTGTATTTATACTGTTTGGTCATGAATTTGGGACTAGATAATCTAGTAGTTAAATAAGGTGGTTACTGCAAATTGTGATCTAATTGTTATGATTCAGTGTTTTTGAAATAATACTCATAGTCAATAATGTAGCTCTGGGGCTTGCATTTCTTGAATAGAAAGTCAGATGTCACGACTCACAAAATTATTTTAACTGCATTTTGCTAATTTTAGTATACTTCATACATTTTGTTGTTGTTGCCTTTTCATTTATAGATGCTTCCTGGTGAGTTTTAGTGTTTTGCTAACATGAGCTGGCAGTAATGACAGCTCCTTCAAAAGTTTTTCATCTAAAGTTTTTTAATGTTGAAAGGTGATAGTTGTTTTTTGTTTCAAAAAAGTATGTCAAATACACTAAAAGGAGGTGAGCAGGTGTCATAAGTTTGCTTTGTAATTTGGGAGTTGTATTGATCTTTCTAACTGGTGAGTCTTTCCTTGAGTAGTAGTAGCAGCCGTGAATGTCCCCATTTTCTAAAATGCTCCTTCCCCAGTCTGTGTGTGTGTACCTGTGGATGTCAGCAAACCAGCTCAGAGTAGTCTGTCGGTGGGAATTAGCTGAGATTTCAGTTACTGTATGAGATGATTCCTTCTCACCGTTCAGAATCTGTCGAATTAAAGAAGGGGTTGTGTTGTCATTTAAAGGGGCAGAAA